>WEKY01010117.1:136090-181285 GCA_013390045.1 Picathartes gymnocephalus
AAAAAAAAAAAAGCATTGTTTTCCACTGCACATTGTAAATATTGTCTGGAAAACAGATTTTTGAGTATCCTCTGGAGATAGCTGGGATAGGATCCCTGGGGCTATGGCCACAAGATATACATGTGAGAGTTACGCTCCTTCCCACCTGGCCCTGAGCACCCAAACACCCCGGGCCAGCTCAGGCAGGAAGATTGGTGCCCCAAAAAGGCTTTCCTGTCTCAAGTGCACATTCCTGTAGGTTTAGCTGCTTACTTGCAGCACCTGGAAAGCTTCCTGTGCCCTTCTCAGTTCTAGCCCCCCAATTCAGGAATGACACTGAGATGCTGGAACAGGTCCAGAGAAGGGCAACAAGGCAGGTGATGGGACTGGAACACAAGTTCCTTTAGGAATGGCTGAGGGAGCTGGGGGTGTTTAGTCCAGGGAAAAGAAGGTTCAGGGGAGATCTTAATCACGGTCTACAAATACCTGAAAGGTATTACTCCCTGATGACCAGTGACAGGATAAGAAGACATAGTCTTAAGCTGCACCAGGAAAGGTTTAGGTTGGACATTAGAAGGAATTTCTTCACCATAGGGGTGGTTAGACATTGGAATGGGCTGCCCAGGGACTTGGTGGTCACCCTCCCCGAGGTGTTTAAGGAACGACTGGACGTGGGACTTAGTGCTATGGTTTAGTTGACATGGTGGTGCTCGTTCATAGGATCTCAGAGGTCCTTTCCAGCCAAATTGATTCAGGACACATAGGGAGTGCAACTTGGCGCAGGAGCCGACGGATAGTGAGGGACTGGGGGCAGCCGAGGCCTGACACAGAGCTTGTCACTTCTACCACGACAAACTTGCCCTGCCGCGGGGGGGGGCGCTGCTGGGCGAGGTCCCCCCACACGGCAGCCCCGGCGCTGGCTCAGGGAAGTCTCCCCACACGGCAGCCCCGGCGCTGGCTCAGGGAAGTCCCCCCACACGGCAGCCCCGGCGCTGGCTCAGGGAGGTCCCCCCACACGGCAGCCCCGGCGCTGGCTCAGGGAGCTCCCCCAGCAAGCGGGGTCGCGCGTCCCTGCACAGTCCCTCAGGACGCGCTGCACACCGCGGCCGCGCCCATCGCGCAGGCCCCGCCCCCTCGCGTGCCGGGCCCCCGCGCTCGGGGCGCGCTGATTGGCTGGCGCTTAGTGGGGCGGGGCCGGGCGCCCTTAAGAGGCCGGCGTGGGGCACCGGGCAGTGCGAGGTGGTGGTGCTGGACTGGCCCCATGCACTGTACCAGGTACGGCTGCGGTCTCCGGCGCTGATGCTGCTCTTCGCCTTCCCCGCCTGCCTCCTGCTCGGGATCGCAATCCCCTCGCGTGTGTGGCAGCGGTTCTGGCGCTCCTCGCCGCGGTGCTGTTCCTGGGGGAAAGCGGGATCCTGCAGCTTGGCTCCTGTAGCGGCGGGGCTGCCCCTCCGCGGGGCTCTCTTTTGCTGCCTCTCCCGGCTCTGGGCGGCGCGGCTTGGCTGCTGTCGCGGAGGGGGCGGGCTGTAGCGCGGCGTGAACACCGCCCGGGCAGGCGCCTGCGGGCTGTGCCCGCGGGGCGGCCTGGCTTGCCCTGGATCGGGGAGGAGGAGCGGGTGCGGAGCGTCCCAGCGCTGCTGCAGCCGGCAGCGTGTCACGGCTGCGAACTTCGGCTCGGCAAGTGCTGCACGCCCAGCTCTGTGCAAGGGGTCACCTGTCCGCAGGTAGCGTGGGAAGCAGAGCGGAGGCAACCGAAGGGGTTCGATAATGGAAGTGTAAGTAATTCCTTGGTTCTGGCTTAACTCTCCTTTGTAGAATGATACGAGGGAGGGGTGAGTCGTGACGGACATCCTTTTCAGGAGAGGGTAAAGCTACAGGAAGAAGTCCGGAAGCAGAGTCAAGTTCGTTCTCCTTTTGAGGGGAGAGGGAAAGGAACTGGCCCCTGTACCTGCATTGGGCTCCCTGGTTTGCACTTTTTGCTTCCTGGAGCTTTCTTTCCTGCATGAGTTCTCAAAACTATATCCCTGCTCCCACCTTCAAAGCATCTGAAGTTCAAGACAACCCTCCTCGGCCCCAAAAGGGGAAGCCTGCCTCTGGCTGAGAGCTGGGCATCAGCAGACTCTCAAGTGCAGAAGAAGGTGTCTGGGAAATCAAATGAGCTGGAAAGGCAGTTCGTAAAAGCACAGGGCTCATGCTCATAGTCGGTTATGAAAAACTCTTCCTGTAGTTTTTAGCTTGGAAAAAAGCTCCAAGTAATGCAGCTGTGCTGGCTATTTTATGCCTACATATGCTAAAATTGTGAATGACCAAGGCTTACTATGAAACCTGACTTGTCAGAAGTTACAGGAATTCAGCTGAATAAATTTCCCTGGGAAAAGATGCAATGTAGATGAAACTGACCCACGTAAGGGTAGAAGCACTGGAGGCTGCATTAATTTAAAGGAGGAAATGACCTGTATAAGTGTGTATGAACAAAAACTTGGCAAAACCAGGTAGAGATGAGCAGAACAGTGTTAGCAGACAGGTGGATCTGATGCGTCTGTCTTGTGCAGCTGCCCTTGAGCTGAAAGGAGGCACTGCAGAAAGAGTTGGCTGGTGGGTGTGTTGGGATGCAAGCTTTGGCACATGTGCTCTGAATAAACAGCTATCCTTGCTGAGTGGATGCTGTGAAAGCCTGCTCAGAGCTGCTGTGTTGGTGTTACAGAGTGGGGAGTTAAAGCACTGAATTGGAGAGTGTGGCTCTTGCTTTTTCTTGGCACTGGAGCAGCAATCAAGTACTAGAGCTGGCTGTGCATGGCTTTGGCAGCCAGAACTCTGCTGCATCACAAGGCCAGTGGTCACTGTTGCTGCCTCATGCCTCTCTCTGTGGCGGGAGCAGCTTTGGAGCCTGGCCTGCAGCCAAGCAGGATTTTTATTAAGGGAATACTGTGTGTTTAAAGTCAGCTGCAATACAGTTGACTTAAGGGGGATGTGTGTGATAAATGCGTCCAGCGGTTTATCCAGAGCTGGGCCAGAGAGAGTCTGCCAAAAGCATCCATCTGAACAGTGTAAGGGCAGGAGTGATAGGTGCAGTGTTTCGGGAGCTGTCTGGCTGCAGAGGCAACTCCAGGGCTGCATCTGGAAAACTGCCAGCTGGCAAAGTGCCCCAGAATGTATGCATAGAGAGAGATGGTGCTGCATCTCTGGCGGAATGGGCTGGGTGCTGGAGGAGAGGCTGTAGTGGAGGGGCACATGGTCTGTGCCTTCTGGGAGAAGGACTTGCTTCCAAAACTTCAGTGAACCTTGGGTGGGTGAGTTGTGTTTAACAGAACCCTGTGTCTGTATGGATGTTTTCCAGGGGCTTAGCACAAACACTGTGGAGGCTTGAGGTGCAGACTCTGTGCTGGAGGTAAAACTGGCTGATGTGCCTTCTGGGCTGACTTTTGTTTTAAAGTGGAGTAGAGGGAAGAACAGCAGTGTTGGCTAAGCCTGTTGCTGTGTCAGACTGTTGCTATCCTTACAATACTACTTGGAGGCACTTTGGATGGAGCAGTTCTGGGGGACAGTGATGAGCGAAGTGTGTGGCTCAACTGAACGAGTGCTTTTTGGCTGTCATTTGGGGTTTTATGAGAAGTGAAGTCAGTTGTGCTCAACAGCTTGTGACAAACTTTGTTCCTACTCCTACAAAAGCTTGTGAAGCCCTGGGGAGAATCTCTCCTGGAGGGAGGAAAGCACAGCAGGAACACTGCTTTATGTAGCATTGAAATTTCATAATCTGGGGGTTTTATGAACATTGGCAGGACTGAGCCATGAGCTTTGCTTTGGATTGCAAAAGCTCTGGAGCCTGCTATTGCTAGCCCAGTAGGCAGTGCCTGTGTGTGCCTTCAAAGGGCAACTCTGTCCCTGTAGCATTTGGAAGAGATGTTGTTCAAGGGCACAACAGGCTCTGGTCCTGCCACTTCTGCAGTGTGTTTCTCACTGTGTCTGTAAATCACATCATGCAAGTACTTGCCTTTAATTAAGAAGCAAGCTTATTTGGGACGGCTGGGGGGAAAATGATATATCAATTGTCTGACAAAATTCATATTAAAGTGCTTTTCTGGCATCAACTGACCCTTCTTCTCATCTTCCAGAGTATTAGACTATTTCCCTCACAAGCAAGCAATGGCTGTGGATGTAGCAATGCAGCTGTACCTGTGCTCTTCACCTTTGCGAAGAGAGAAGTGTGCCTGCAAAATTGCTCCAAAGCCAAGCAAGCCACTGCGGCCCTGCATCCAGCTGAGCAGCAAGACTGCGCTGAACGGACCAGAAGAGGCAGCAAACTCCTTCACACACAACAAAGTGAAGAAGAGGGTGTCGTTTGCAGATAGCAGAGGCTTTGCTCTGACAATGGTGAAGGTGTTCTCAGAGTTTGAAGATCCACTTGACATTCCCTTCAACATCACAGAGCTGATTGACAACATCGTGAGTCTGACAACAGTGGAGAAGGACAGCTTTGTCCTGGATTTTGTTCAGCCCTCTGCAGACTACCTGGACTTCAGAAACCGCCTCCAGACAGACTGTGTCTGTCTGGAAAACTGTATGCTAAAGGAGAGATCTATTGTGGGAACGGTGAAGGTGAAGAACCTCGCTTTTGAAAAGACTGTAAAGATCCGGATGACGTTTGACACGTGGAAAAGCTTTGTAGATCACCCGTGCCAGTATGTCAAGGATACGTATGGAGGGTCAGATCAGGACACATTTTCCTTTGACATCAGCTTGCCTGAGGGAATTCAATCACACGAAAGAGTCGAGTTTGCCATTTCCTTTGAGTGCAATGGGAAGGTGTACTGGGACAACAACAGGGGCACAAATTACAGGATCATACGGTCAGAACTGAAGTCTGCCCAGGAAGCTGTCCGTCCCCCACAGGCTCCTGACTTTGGCAGTGCATTTGACCGGTTTGGGAGCCCCCGGTGCTCCTATGGCCTCTTTCCTGAGTGGCCCAGTTATTCAGGCTACGAGAAGCTTGGACCCTACTATTGACCCAAGGACAAAGGCCAGGCTGACTAACTGTTGCTGGTGTGTCTGCAGGCCTTGGGGTTGGTCTGAACACAGGTGTATGAATAGGTGGAAGAAGTACGGCTCCATGCAGCTTAGCACAAGCCTCCCAGCAAAACCAGATGTGCAGTGCTCTGCTAGCAGGGGGCTTATAGTCAGAGAAGCAGTTCTGGCTCTCCAGATGATCAGGGGACTGGGGACTGCTCATGTCTCTTCAGCACTTCTTCTTCCTCTTCAGTAAAGTTGCCAGTGTCCAGGGAAACACTACTGTGCTTATATTGCCTGTTCAAGCTGTGTAGTGGTGGCTGCTTTGTATTGCTGCCTAGTATTAAAAGGCTCTTTCAAAATATGTCCTAGTATTATATTGTTAGTGGGCTCTCCTACAGCTGCAGGGTTCTCCTTGCAAAGCTAGCCTGTGCCTGCCAGGAAATAGTGTGGTTGGATTGCCAGGAATGGAGTCCTCTCTTTGCACATATCCTTGCAGTGAGGCCCTTCCTACTGGAGGCAGAAAGCATGTTTTTGGAAGTGAAAATGCAGTGTGGTGACAGGAAGCATGGCCCTACAGCCGGCCGTATTAGGCGATGTGCCTGTGGGAGAGGATCTGATATGCTTAGTCACCGGTTGTTATATCAGATGATCTTGAAAATCTCTCATACCATTGGTGTTACCAAAAATAGAGATTAGCTGTAGCTGTGTGGTGCTTGTAACACAGCTGTGGGTTGACATCCTTGACTGTCTCCTTCAAAACCTTCCTGTTTCTTTAATCACAAGTGATCAATGATGCTTTTTCCCTTTGATGGACATCTGAAGTTGGCTGTGCTGGACCCTGAAAATGCATTTCTTCCTCCTGTGGACTGTAAACCAGAGTTTTGTCCAGCTGGGGCTCAGGGTCCTGTGCAGGAGACTCTGCTGAGGTGTTACAGGAACTAAACACAAACAGACCCTATGGCTTCTATGCCATGTCCTGTATAGGAAGGTGACTGTTGTGTACCTACTGTGGTGGAAGTGCCTTGACTGAGAAAGGGGTGGTATGTGCGATCCCAGCAATGCTTTGGGATGAGCAGGCTTTGGAGCTGATGTTGCTTTTAAGATCTGGTAATGGTTTGTTACTCTGTGCCAGGGACTGCTTGGCAGCAAAAGGCATGGTGGCACTACTCATATGTGACTGTGCTGGGCTTCCCGTGCTGCTGGAGCAGTATCTGCCAGTTTGACCTGCAAATGCCCAGACTTTGCATCTCTGACCATAAAAAGTGGCTCACCCCACCTATGCAAAGAACTAGCTGTGAGGAGAGTGAGATGTGGGGTTATCCTGACAGCACCCCTGCATGTGAGACAAATCACAGATGTGAGCCATCCCTGTGATTAAAGAGATGCCTTGTCTTCTGGATGTGTGCTGAGGTGGTGAGCTCAGTAGTGCCAAACAGCCTCACAAAGCTTCTTGGTTGCTAATTGAGTAGAATAACTTCATCCCTCAGCTCAAAGAGTCCTGAACAGTTTGTAGAAATAGAGGTCACGGGAATACTACTTTTTCTAGTGCATAAGCTTTATACAATTTTGGGTGCCTCTAGTAGCCTGGGGATGTGCTGGAGAGAAGCAACAGGCTAGGCTGCTTACCTTTAACATAGCTTTTAATTCTGGAGACTACTGTATAAATACTTACAAGCTGTTTTACTCTAACCTAGAAGGGATACTGGGATCACTGTTGGATATCAAAGGGACAAAAGCTTGCAGGAAGAATAGCTGACCTTCAACTGCTTCTTTTTCAAAGTACAAAATCAGTACATGTCTTCACTGTGCCTGATCATTTAGTCAAGGTGGTGAATCTACTTGGTAGCCCAGAGCTCATCAGGCTTGGTTCCTCTGTTCAAACAGCTTCTCAAGTCAGCCCTTAGAGCCTGCGTCTGGTCTGTCTGGAAGGGACTGTTGCCTAGCTTGGCTTGGTTTTAAACGTAAGGCAAGTTTGAGTGACACTGATACTTTTTATTTATTTAGTGTATGGTGTTAATGTTGTAAGACACTGACTGTAGAAAGGTCCTGTTCTCCTGGCACCTTCTTGTGCCTACGGAGAGCTGTTCGTGAGCCAAAACAAGGCATGTGGGTCTGGGTTGCTGTGGATGGTGGTATCTCCTTATGGACTTGTTTTCAGGCTGTGCATTGGGTATGCTTAGGGAGGAATGTGGAAGATAAGCTAGAAGAGCAGTGCCATAAGTAAAAGCTAGGTTAGGAACTGACTATTTGACCAATAGCAGTTTAAAAATACTACTTGTGGCCTTTCCCTTTTCCCTTTTTCCATTGCCAATGTGAACATAGAAGTGAGGGGGTTACTCTCCTTGCCCTATGCCTGGAAGTGCCTTGTAGGATGTTTTGCATGTTTGTTTTTAAAAGATATTTTTGTACACAACATTCAAGTGGAAAATGCACTTTATAATTGCCATGTAATGACTCTTTTAAAAATATGGCTCTGTTTTTATCTGATTGTTAAAATAAAGGTGGAACAAAATGTTGGCTGTGTACCTTATTTAAGCACCCATGGGGCTGGGGAGGCGATTTGGACACGGGTCCAGCTTCCTGCAAGTGGCCATTGGCAGGGAGGAGCACACATCCACACTGAATTCTGCTGCCCGAAACAGGAAAGAGCTGCCTATTCCTGCTGCCTTCCTGCCAACACAAAGGCTTCCATTGCCTCTGCAGCCTTGGGATGGGAGGAGCCCGCACCCTTTACTCTGTGCTCCTAGGTTTCTCCACTAATCACTGTGTTCCTGAAGTACTCTTCACTCTCCACCCCCCGCCCCCCCCGCTTGCAGTGCTAGGAACAACCTTTTCGAGTTTTTCTGCTTTTGTTTTGAGTCAGTCTCCGTTCTCCCCCTTCCCCCACCCCGGCTTGATCTAGGATCAGTGCTTTACGCTCTGTCTGTGTACTGGGGTGTGATGGATGCTGGAAGAGATGCAGAAGCCGGGGCAGGCTCTTTTCTAATACCAGGATCAAATGAAAGCTAGACCCTTCTTTATCTCAAAGTAATTGTCTGTGTTGTCACTGCAATAAGAAGCACTAGCAGGAAACTTGCCCTTTTGCAGACAGAGGACAGCTGGGGTAAATGCCAGCCAGGGTTGGTTTCGCATTTGACCTGGCTTTCACCACAAAGACTGAGCCTCGGTGATGCCCTGAAGGTGTTGTATTTCAAACAATCAACTACTGAGCTGGGTGGGATTTGCCGCTTACAGATAAGGTAAAATGGAAAGCCGTGGGGGAAGGGAAGGAAGGTGTGTTTGTCTTGGTGTGTGCTGGTTTGAGCAGCTCTGTAGGCAGTGCTTCCCATCTTACCGCACAGCCTTGCAGGGAGTGAGCTTGGCCTTTGCCCTATACAGAGACAAAACCGAGCACCTTCTCATTGAGGCTGTCCAAGTCTCCTGCTGTCATGAGATGAGCTCTCTTTACAGGTGTTTTGCTTTCTGCAGCAGCTGGGTAAGGCAAAGCTTTTAGTTTCTTGGTCCCTCCCCTCGTATTTGCATCACAACACCAAGCCTGCTGACGCAGTGAGGTGAAGCTTCTCCCCTTGACAGAGCAATACGGGATCTGCATGCACCTGGGAAAAGGTTCTAGCATAGTGTTTCTTGCCGGTGATCTTTCACTCCCCTGTGGCTCAGGGGAGTCTGCCTCTGTCACCCACTGCTGTTTGTGTCCAGAGGCCCTTCTGGCACTGTCTTTGTGGTGGGATTCTTCCAGCTGAGAGCATTTGGATCCTGGAAAAAGGACAAGGGAAAGGCTGAAGAGTGTGCTGGGGGTGGGGGGAAAGTTGTGCGTGCGATTTTTCTCGTGCAGTGGGTAAGGTACAAGCCCTGCACATAACCCCCTGCATGAGAGCAGCATGAGGCAAAGGGCTTCACCTTCTTGGCAGCAATTTGCCACTCCCTTTTCTCCACAAATTTGGTCACCTCCATGTCTAAATGACAGTTGTTAAGCACTATTAAAAATGCTTCAGACTTTTTTAACCACTATGGTTCTTTTAATCAAACATACAACACAGGTCTCTTTTAAAAGATAATTGGATTGTTTTTCTGGCTGCATGGAAAAAAAAATATTAAAAGGTATTTGTGCCCCTGCCTCAGGTGATTGGGGTGGCTTGGCCAGGGCTGTTTTTGCATCTGAATGCTGGCCCAAGCTCATGAATGAGAAAACTTCAGCCAGACATTTCCTGTAACAGCTTTGTGGCTGAAAACCCCATGTGAGGACCGTTTCAGTTCAGGACATAAGGGAAGTCCAAGCCATCTAGGGCAGCTGAGGAAATGGTGCAAGCATTAGAAGGGCCAAGAGAGCTCAGCTCTGGGGTTTCTCCCCTAATGCCCAGGTGTTATATGCTAGGTGATACAGATATTGCAATTACTGCATTCATAAAGCCCTTGGTGGTGGGTGTGATTGTGTACTTGCTGGTTAATATACAAAGATTTCTTAGAATGCTCGTGCCATTCCACCCCTTCCCCCAACCACTTTTCTCTGAAGTTCCCAAGCCTCTGTATCTTGAGGGGTTTTGGTGCCACCTCTGGGTAGAGGTAACTAGCTGTGGTATCATGTTGACCTTGGATGTGTTTGGAGGTTCAGGTTTCCTAAGTTTGTGTTCCAAGAGGCAATTCGGTAAAGGAGAGGAGGGCAAGTATTACCCTTTTCCACATCCAGCTCCTATTGGCCTGGGGATGCTGTCCTACAGGGGAGCAGCTCTGCTGAAGCACTGCTGTCACAGCAGCCTCCTCTAGAGCACACTGGATTGCAGGTCCTGGGTACACTGACAGAGGCAGGACGTAGGCTCTCTGCACCTGCATCCTGGCAGAGCAGGGTCAGAAACGTTGTATGAGCACACTACATTCTTGCTTCAGATGTTTGCCAGGGGGAACCATGTGGGGATGCTTTGGGGAAAAACTGCCCAGAATGGGATAATAGGCAGAGGGTAAGAAACATGCCTTTTCCAAATCATGTGAGTGTAAATGTGTCCAGATAGTACTTTGCTGCTGGACCAAACTTTTCTTTGGTTTTACATGTAGCTCTTAGAGCCACTTGCAGTGGATAGTGACCTGTGGAAGATATGGCTAATGGAGGGCAGCATAAGAGGGGAGGAAACTAAATTGTGTCATTTCCCAGCAGCAGTCAACTGTTCTTCAGTTTCCTCTCTACAAAGCAGCAAATGAGCCTCTCTAAGAGACTGGGGCTTTGGGGGGAAGTCTCTTGACCACAAGGCAAGGGATGAACAGCGTCTATGTTTCAGCATGTTCCATGGAGTTCCCTGTTCCTCTGTAGTGTCTCCCTTGTCAGGCCACTGCCCTTTTCTCTCCTACACACCATGCTGCTGCTTCCAGTGTAACCATCACCAGATTCAAGCATCAGCTTGATTTCACAATGTCTTCCACAAGACCATGTGTATGGTCACAGGGGACAGGAAGGGCACTTGTGTGTAGTGGGAGGAGGCTGTGCTGAGGACACAGCTCTCAGCAGCACCAAGAGAACCCTGTACCCCTGGGAACAGCACAGAGCTTTGCCAAAAAGCCAGCAGCATGGGGCTGGGTTGCAATGTTCCCACATTCCCCTGGTGTTTCCACAGACTTGCTCCTACTGGGCAGTTCAGCTGGCTCTAAACTATTGCAATAAACCATATTTATGTCCTTGGTGGTTTGTTTTTTTTTTTTTTTTTTTTTTGGAACTAAGCTTCAAACCAGCAAGGTTCTGCTGCTCTGCAGTCAGAGAAGCTGCCTAGCCTGTCTTTATCCTCCCCCTTGGAGGGGTGCCCTGCCAAACAGTTAGCTGTCTTTAAAGACTGGTTATTGACATTTACACAAGGCTTGAAGAAAGAAAAAGGGTGTCTTTGTGGAAAAATAATTGCAGCTGGCCTGTTCCTTTGGCACAGATACGTCAGACTAGTCACCAGTTTAAGTACTTTGGCTCCTGGAATGGGATATGGGCAAGCCCTTCCTGCCAATGCATTAGTCACAGATCTCTTCTCCACGCTGATGCTGCTATGCAGTCTCAGGAGAAGGGAAGGTTCAAACTCCATAGCTCAGGAGAAATATGTTTAAAAGGTATGAGAAGAGGGTGAAACGTGCATAAATGCTTTTATAGTTTCCACTATTTCTGGTGTGGGAGTTTGTTGAGACCATGGTGCTGTCTGCTACCTAATGAATTCTTGACAGGCTCAAGGAGGTCTCTAAGATGTCTGCTCCAAGCAAAGCCACTCTCACAGCCAACTGAGGTCACTCAAGACCTCATCCATGTGGACGGACTCAATGATGGAGATGCCACTACATCTCTGTGCTCTGTTCCAGGGTTGCACTTCTTTCCTAGGGGAAAAGACATGGTCCTCAGGAGCCAAAGGACTCTGCACAATGCTGTAGCCTTGCCAAAGCACCTGTTTTTTTCCAGCTCCTGGCCAGATTCAGGACATAGAGACGTGGGGATACAAGGTAAGCAGCCACAGGACAAAAATATTTCAGGGCTGGCAAGTCCTAATATCTGTGTAGTTTTGAGCAAGGGAGCAGCTGCTATATGCACACAGCAAGGTACTTGCCATCCTCCAAGGCAATCTGCAGTACAGAGTGGAGCCATATTCCCCATACAGTTGCTGGAAAACCCTGCGGCCGAGAGTCAAAGGTCTAAATTCACCTACAGCCCACCTTCCAGTCTGAGCAAAACAGAGCCCAGTTTCCCTCCCAACGCTCAATATTTAGCAACTGAGAACTCATGATCTCCTGCACCTGCTTTCCATCATTATGGCCTCTGCCAGAACAAAACTGGAGCATTATCAGCTGGAGTGTAATTCCTCAGTGTTTGTGTGGTGACACTCCAGTGCTATGGAGACAGTCACTTTCATAGGAAGAAATATAATAGCCCTCTCCAGTCCACTGAGGGTATTATGACCATTCCCCTTTCACATGGTGTTCCCTTGGACACCTGATAGGTGTTGCTTCTCCTGCATTTCCCTACTTGCTGTGATTTATTGGTATCTGAGTGGCCATCAGAAATGCAGTGTTTCTTCATCCACGAGCTTGGCAGAATGTGTCCTTAATGGTGTTGCAGGCCAGGGTTCAGGGTGGCTATAGGTGATGTGGCACCTTCCACCCCTCACTCAGCAGCACTCTTGGTCACTACTGGGCTAGGAGACATTGGAACAGGTCTCCCTCTTGGGCTGAGGACTGTCACAGCCCAGCTTTACTCTCTCCAAGAAGCTGTCTCCAAGCAGATCAAGTCACAAAAGGAGGCAAACTAAAACCAAATAAATCTACCAAACCCTCCACTCCTCCGCAGTGGCTTCGGCAGGAGAACTTCACTTCAGAGACCAGAACAATTATCTCTTGGATGCTTTATAGCTGTGCAAGCAATCATAGCAGACACACACTAACTTTTAAGTTGGTGGTCAACAAGATCTCTTAGACAACCAATGAATCTACACACAAATCTTTCAGTGCTTCTAAATGCCCTGCAATAACAGCCCAGTGCTGATAAACGGTGAGCTATAAAGCCAGCAGGGATGCACTCCTGGGGGTTAATAGCAGGATGACTGAGCGTTTTAGAAATTTCTGCTTTTTTTACAGGACAGCAATGCAGCAGCAAGGCAAGTTACAACAAACACTCAGAAATAAAGCCTGGTGTGGTAGACATCTGCAGGTGAATGATCCAGGCTGCAGGCCCCTCCTGGAATGGAGAATATAGTCCTGTACTGAAGGGCCTGGGACAAGCCCCTCATGCTGGCTTACAAAACCTAGCATCAGAAACACTACTGCTCTTGCCTTCTGTGTGCTGGAAGGGCTGAATCTATCAAAGCTGCAGCTGGAGACAGCTTGGGAAAATCCTGCATCACAGATGAATGTCTGGGATGAAAGAGTGCCAGCATGCTTGCACATCATGCCAAGCTGAGCCAGCAGAGGCTCTCAGGTTTCTTGTGTCTTTATACAACTAAGGTCATGCTCAGCATTAAAGCACTGCTCAGATCCCCAGACTTTGCAGTTGCACAGCCACACTGCAGAAGGTGCAGCTCCTTTAAACACCTCTAAGGCACATGTCAGCTTGAGCCATTCTTTTCATGGACCTGGGAATTGGCTGCAGTTCACTCCTGACTGATCCCCTGGTCTTCTGTGTTTCAGTGGTCCCTTTGCTGAGTGGAGTCATGATGGCATTCTAGCAGAGTTTATTCATCTCTTCTTGCCATCAGCCAGCTCCCTACAGCAAAGCCCCCAGTGGTGACAAGCATCTTCCCCCATCCTGTGTAGCAAGAGCAGGGGAGAAAGACGGCTACAGCTCAGCTATCCAATTAATAAAATGAGGGATCTGCCAGAGTCTGGAAAAAGCACCCATTTGGCAGGATCTCACAGCTCCACCCTCAGGGAATCTGCATTTCTGACATTCAATCTGCCTGCTTGAGGGAATACCCTTTAGAATCGGCTGCAAGCGTAGGGACTTGTGAGCCAGTCCTGTGTAGCTTGGTCTAGGTAGGGGTCCTCCCAGCTCTACCTCCAGCCAAACAAAAGCAAAGGCTGTTTACTTATGAAATATACAGGCAGTCATGAGCTAACCTGCAGCTGTATTTTCAGCTTTGATGTTGCTTTTCAGCTCTGCTGCTTATATTTGTGCTTGGCTGCTTCCTCCTTTCCAAATTCCAGTGGTGGGTTGCCTTTGTTTCCTTAACAAAGAAGGAAGAAATTTGGATATGGTCTTACAGGAAAGGATCAGATGCAGTTTATAGCATCTTGCACCAAAGGAGCACAGAGAATAACTAGAATCATCAAACTAATCTGAGCTTGAATCAGTAGCCAGATTTTTCCAAGGTGCAGGTGACACAGTAAGAGGAATGGGTGAGCAGTCACCATGACAGGTTCCCAGCTGCAGTATAGACCCTGAGAACAGACAATTTTGAATCCTGGAGACATCTCCGTAACTCAAACTTTTCCACTGACTGGAGAGAATGATCTCTTCTCAGTTTGGTATGGAACAGCTCTGCCACCCAGCAGACCAAGCTGTAAATAGAGCCCCAGGGAACCAGACCACTGCAAACTGGCGCAGTTTTTGAACAGTGGAGATGAATCATCCAAATAACTTTCTTCAGGCAATACAGGGAAGAAATGTCACCAACTATGTGCAAATTGAGACCATATACTTCTAGAATGTTTTTTGAAAGGACTATGCTTGACAAAACTAGAGTGACTTCAAAGCTGGTTCCCAGGTAAGACCCCTTCAGAGCAGTCCCTCGTCTTCCGGTCCCAGGGAGTCTCTCATCTCTGGTCGTTATTTTCACTGCAGCCAGTATTTATTTTCCTGCACCACCTAGAGAAAGGCTGCAAGTCCTTCAAGGCCGAGACAGAGATTGTGGTTTGTTTGTTTGGAAAAAAATGAATGCCAGAAAAAAACAGATGCCTGAGAACTGCCTCTGGCATCTCCCATCTGTGCATGAAGGCAACTCCTCCACAGCGGCAGCAGCCTCTCCTTCCACTTGGCAGGTGTTGTCTGGACCAGAGCCATAGGTACAGTATCTATTTTCTGTTGAGCAGGCAAAGGAGAGGCGTTTGCCTGGCACAGCCTTGTACTTCAACAGCTGATCTGATAACGCAGAGGTGCTGGCCTCTGTGCTCTGTGCTTCATTCCCTGAAGAAGCAGGGCAATCATTACTTTTTCTTTCCATGAGGAAGCTGTTGGATGTAACCTGGCACCTGAAAGGGCTTTTTTCACAGTGCAATTAGTTTCTGGGAATTTGGGGTTCTTTCACATTCTGAAAGGTGGCATTTTGCCCGTTGTGGGAGGCCTGTCCCTCATCATGCAGTTCTCGCGTGCCATTAATGCAGCCACATGTGCATGTGCCAGAGCCTCCCCAATGCTTTGACCTGGTTACCCCACCCTGAACAACCTTGGCTACAGCACCCACATTTCCAAAGGGCATGCACCAATGGCTGGGAATCTGGGAGAAGTCAAAGTGAGTCCTAATCAGGCAAAGCAGCTAGTTATTACTGAGCTGCTGTTTCTACTGCAAGAAGCCCTGGAGCAGCAAAACTGCTCACTTCATGTATGTTCATTAGCAGCATGGATAAGAGCAGCATTGAGTGCAGGCTATAATTAGATCTCTGGGACTTTTTTGGACCGGCTTTCTCTGGCATTGTGCTACTTTGAAAGGACTTCCAATTTCTTTTCTAAATGGTAGGGATGGCATTTCCCTATTCAGCAGATTTGGGACCGTTTCTGTTTTCTCCATTCACAGAGCACTCCCAACTTGGTGCCACAAGCCCCACAACACAGAATTAGCAAAAGCTCCATTGTTTGACCACTCCTGGTCCCTCGAGTTGTAGAGTTGGCCTGACTGCAGCTCTCTTCTTAGAACTGCATGGCCAATCTGCCAGGCAGCCCTCCCTGCTTCACTTAGCTTGCCAAGATGTAGTTTTGTGAGTACCTTCATCTAATGATGACTCTGATTCTCCTGGAAGCACTTCCTTAGCATGTTCTGTGCAGCAAGCCTAGAGCATTCCCAGAAGAAATGGATGCACTAAGCCAGCACTAAGCACGTACTCAGGGCATGGTGGCCTGCATGGAAATTATTACTCCTCTCTTGGAATGCTGGAAAACAACTTCAGCATCCACTCCGTGAAAAAAAGGGGAGGAAGAGCCAAGGGAAAGATGGGTAGCATGAAGGACTGGAGTTGAGATATCAACAGTCCACGTGGCAAACAGGACCCTAGGGTGTCTCTGCTTGTGGTTTCCCCTCCAAGTGCTGGTGTGTTGGAGACGACCATTAAGCATGGTCCTGTGGTGGGTGCCTTTCTTTGCCGTGTTCACAGACCATCCCTGGATCTTCTCCTGCACTGCCCACTCAGCAGCTGGCAGGCAGGGGCAGAGGTGCTGGCAGCCCACCTGGGATTAAGTAGCCAGAGGCAAACATGCACGCACCCGGTCTTGGCTGACCTATGTGCTGAAGGAGGCTATCTGAGGAAGGAAGTTTGTACCTCTGGTTTTGAACCCAGTACATCTGGTCCAGGTATCTCGGTTTGCACGCTGCAGATTGAGATGCAGATTGAGCTCTGGGTGGGAGCCCGGAGCGACAAGAGGCCGCGAACTGCCAACCTTAGAGATAACAAAGGGCACAAAGACGGGTGGTGCCAGCCAGGTGGATGGACACTGCAGACACTGCGGGAGCCGGGAATCGCTGACCTTTTTGAAGAGGGGTGATGCCAGCGAGGTGGATGGACACAGAGAGGGGGCCGGGAGCAGGGACTCAGGAGGAAGAGCGAGACTTGCTAGGGGGTAGATTGTGAGGATATAAAAGCCCGGGGGTTCCATTGTTGGGGGTCCTCCTCAAAGACACCAGCTCTAGGTGTTTCTGTGTTACTGTGCCACGAGTAAATGGCTTTATGGAACGAGACTCTGCTATGGGAAACCTGGGGTCACACTGGTAAGGAAACCTGGTCTGACTGTGAGTGAGTGGGGTGTGCAGGGAGTCAAGTGGGGCACCTGTTGGGTCACTGGAGCTACTGCCATGAAGGGGCTTCGGACCCACCAGTCAGGCCTTGGGAGTGTGACTGCCAGGGAGTCTCCTGAATGCTCAGACTGGGAACTTTCCGTAACACCCAAGGCCAAACCGACTGAGATTAAAGCATAGTTTTGAGTGCCACTCTCTTTGAGGACAGAAATTCACCCTGGACAAAACGTTTTGGAGACGACCCACGTTAGTCGTCCTGCCTTTCAGGGGAGACTGGCTGACCTCATGCTGATGTGTAACCTGAACCAGAAATACTGAGTGCCTGTCTCTTCCCAATACCTTCACGCAGCAGTACAAACTCTGACCCACCCAGTGCAAGTTAACCGGCCTATTTTCTGCAATGTCAACATAAATTTTATCTATTGTTTATCCTTCAAAGCTATGCAAATCATTTGAAATAAGTTTATCTTTATACCACAGCCTCCCCGTCCCTTCTCTCTCTATTCCCTGATCTTAAATTGCTTTTCTACCAGTTTAAGCGAAAGCAGTTTAATGTTAAAGCTCTGCTCTAACAAACGACTTTGTGAAACTATTTGCTTACGTTTTAAATTTGTTCTCTGTGTGAGATCTAAGCCAGATCTGCTGAGGTTAGTGGCTCTCATGGGGTTTATTGCCTGTTACTCCTCTGAACCCAGGAAGAACCAGTCCAGCAAAGGGAGCAGGTGTTTTATTCTGTCTTTTTTGGTTTGTTTTTTTTTTTTTTTAATTACCTATATCAGCGTGCACGTGCAAACCACAGTGTCTAGCCACAAGGTCATCATTGGTAGAACATGGCTTGGCTGGACCTGAGAAACTTAATGATATCAAGGGGTGAGAAAGAAATTCCAAGCCTGAGTTTTGGAGCCCACCACAGGTTCTGACCCAGCTCATGCTGATTAGCAGCCAAAAATTTAACCAGCAGAGACAGAGCCTCTCTCTGCCAAAACAATTGGTTTTTGGCAAATTGGTCTCTCAGGAAGAAGGGATGGCCACAACCGTTTCGGTTCCAAGGCATTTGACAAGGCAGTGCTTAGTTTGCACTGGAGCTAAAGTCCATTAGTTTAGCAACAAAGAGCCGTCAGCACCAGACTTTCTAATGTAACCTGATACCACTATTTAATGTCTAGTGTGTGAATTATTAACAGAGTTCCACCCAATGCCTTATCATTGGGACGCTGGAAAAGTTTACTTCCAAGGGCAGATTTGATATCCTATGCCTGATCTAGATTTTATAATTCCCCCCAATACCTTAGCCTTACTTATACTTTTGAATTGTCAAGCATGATGTGGCTTACTGCCCTTCCATGAAAAGATGAACGAGGGGGAAAAAGGTTACTGCTACCTGTTTGTTGGAAGGGAACAGACTGGAGGGGAGACAGAGAGGGCTGTTCCGTTTTCTGTTGGTGCAATTTGGTCTGAAAATGCACACACCTAAAAAGAAATTGAATGTTTAAAGGACACTCAGGCAGGGACATATTTGCAAGGTAAAGACAAATCCTTTTCTTGCCAGACAGTAATTTAGGTTGTCTCTGCCTTTCCCAGGCCACTCTCTCATACTGTCTCCTCCTTGCCCTGCACTCCTGTGGCAATCTCCCTGATAGAAATTCCCATTTCAGCTCTTCCTTTCCACTCCTGGTCTCCTCTCCCTGCCTTGGCTTCTCTCCGGAAATCCACTGTTGCTCAAGGAGCACATCACACTCTCCTCACTTCTATCGGGGTTGCTCCCGAGATGTCCGCAGCTAAGTGGTACCCAAACATTTGGGTGCTCCTGTTGCCATGCAGGCTGAGCAGAAAACCATGCCCTGACGTGAGAAACGTGACAGCCATGCTGCTCAAGGGCCTGGCTTCTCACCCAATAATTGGCTTGAAGAAGGAGAAAAAATTGTTTGCAAGAGTATCATGGAGAGACATCAGGACGGGGTTATTAATAACAGGCAAGACATAACCTGCAGGCCACATGTCACAGGGCTGCGTGGTGAGGCCATCGTGTGGGATGTGCAACTCAAAGTGCCTTCATGGACAGGCAAACCTAACCCTCACTCCTGTGGACCTGCACCTACTCAACCTTTACACTGAATATCCTACTGCTTTGTGATGTTCTTAGGCTGCCTGCTTGACCCCTGTATCTGCTCATTGTCAGGGAAGTCCCTCTATCCTCAGGATGAAGATCCAGGTGCTTTTCCCTCAGAATATACTGCATTTCTTTGTGGCACCTCTAGAATTTTCCTTTCCCTGTTTTCTGGCCAGCTTCCTAATTTTTTTCAGGGCAACTTGGGTTATTATTTCATGCCATGTTCAAAATCCTAAAAAGTTATTTGAAGTGAGTGCACTCACTTGCCATTGACATAGGCCATCTCAAACTCCCTTTAACACAACCCCCAATTTTGCACACAGACCACAGCTTTCTTTCCTTGGGATCCAGTCTGCTATCCAGCACCTTACATGTCTCTGGTGATATTATACCATTCCTCACAAATCATTCCCCCATGGAGTTCAAGCATCTCCCTTTACTGCCAGCACTATGCTGGCTCCCACTTTACAGCAGTGAAAACAGATTTCTTAATTTCGTTGTATTACTAAAAACTGAAATTATTTCACAGTATTTGCAAACTACCCTTCTCCCCAGATTTCACTGTGACCAGGAAAGGGAGACAGATGTTACTCTAGTTTCATTTACTTGAAGAAGTGTTTGGCGTGCAGCTAAAGAGCAGAATATGGCACAGTTAAACAAGAACAGGGCATATCTATGGCCAGACTGCTTACAAGACCAAACACATCTGCCTAGACAGACAGCTTCTTCCTTTCCGTGGGGTAGCTCCCAGGGAAGGCTCAACTGCCCATGTGGAAATCTTCCAGGACAGTTTCCTGTAGTGGGGACAGCCTCGGGGGTGACTCTATCCACATACCCACCCTGCTGAGACAAGATGGCCTGTGCAGGGGCCCAGCTAAACACCCACTCCTTTATGGAGAGGACATGGAAAAGGCCAGTGGTCTGGGAGGGCAGTCATGCTGAGGGACAGAAAGGGCAGCCTTGGAGAGGCTGGAGAAGGCTGATAAGGAAGGGATTCTCCTTGGTGGCTTTGCTCTCCCCTCCTGCCACTTCCAATACACAACCATCAGGAAAGCAGTGGTGGGTTAGTGAGAGGGTGTTCTTTTGGGTTGGTGGAGGAGGGAGGGATCTGGAGAAGGAGCCCCAAGGCCAAAGGCAGGTAGAGATGCCCCAGCACCATGGAATGGGAATTATGGGAGACCAAGACTGAAGGACATGGCAGTGAGAGGCCTTTTTTGCTTCTACTTGTGCTGTGCCTGCACAAGTCTGAGGAAGGACAGCAGAGTTGCCCAGGCTCACCAAAGCTACCCCACCCTATGCTCCCCAGTAGAGGAGAGGGAGGAACTAGTGAGAGGTCACTCCTGTCCCCAAGACACAGCAGCAACCACAGACAAGGATGCCTCAAGGTGAGGCAAGCTGCACATTTCTCACCTAACCAGCAAGCAGCACTGTCCATCAGATTCCCCCGAGCAAAGGAGGAGAAAAATGTGTGTCACACCCCGACCCAGAAGCCAGCCAGCAGCTCTCAGTCACACCAGCTGTCACGGAAATGCAAAGTAACCCTGGGGCTTAGCTGAGCCAAACCCTGTTGCACCAAAATTATTTTAGTAAAGTTCTAGTATGCGACTCTAAGTCAGAAGGCCCAAGGGAAACACCCAATAAAGTTTCCCCAAAGTTGCTTGTAGGGTGGATTAAGAAGTCTTTCCTTAGGTGGTCATGAGTAACCATCGAAACACAGGGTAGCAGAATCAGCTGTAGTTTTGATGGAGCCAGCTTTTGCCTTTTTAGAGGCAAAAATTCTCCCCATGAACTAATATTAAGTTGCTTAGGACCAGGGTTTTCATGAAAAAAGTCTGGACCAAGGAATGGCTTGGTTAAGAGGAAAATTAAGATATTTAAAAGGCCAAACATCAAGAGTTTGAAAACTTCATGATTAAACGTGTGGATAAATCCAACCAAAGTATCCCCTGAGCCGTGATTCACATTCTCTTTAACCCTCCATCCTCGTTTGGGGTGAGGAAAGAATAAAAACATTGCTGTTTTTGTGGCACAGGCAAACCCCTCCCTACAAGGGTGTTTGAATTCACCATGAGAGAGGCCTGAAGGCTTGCAGGGAGCAGTGTCTGCCTATGGCACAGCTATGGCTTTCTTCCCACTGAAACAAACCCAGGCACTCGACTTAGGCCTTGCATTCACTCTTCAGGGAGTTTTTTAACCAAAAAGATGATTTAGCATGGAAAAAATGTTTCTGTGGGTACTGCAGTGGAGTCCGGGGCTTCCTTGACTCATAGTGTTGGCAGATCAAACCCTGAACTTCAAGGTTGGACCCATGCCTTGGAGTCTTTAAAATCCCATTGGAACTCAGGCCCCACTGTCTGGAAAGGCTCCCTGCCAGGCTCTGAGCCTGCTGCTTCTTACTCAGGGCAGGGTTATTACTGCCTGTTGGCTCCAAACCTTTTCCCTCTTGAGAGCAGTCATATTTTCCCCAGCTGCTGCAAGTTTCCTTTCCTCAGTTAACCCTCACACCAGAGACAGCCATGGACTCACAGGATACCTGTCCACTCCCTTGGTGTGAATCCCCCAGAGGGAGATGGGGAGAAGACAGCTCTCCTTCTCACTGCCTCCATGGCACAGGGTAACAAGAGCATGTGCCACTGTTTCTCTCTCTGAGATAAAATGGACAGAGCCCATTGCAGACACAGGATGCGTGAGCCAGCCACCCCACCATTCTTCTGCCTCCAGCAGTGTCAGATCAGTGATGCAGTTAAAGCACTGAAACCACTGTCTTGTATGGAAGTAACCAACACAGACCTTCACTATGAGAACTGATCCCAAGACGCCTGGCAGCTATCAGTGCTGAGACCCAGAGATGGGAGAAGCGTGGAAAGGCAAGGGAAGTGAGGTTTCCCAAGAGGAAAGGAAGAAATGGCATCACTCTTCACCAGTGAGTTCATGAGGTTGAGATGGCAGCCTGCAAAGACAGGCAAAGACACGCAGTGCTGGACCTTGGTGTGGGGGATCTGTTCCATGAACTTCCCAGGCACAGGGATGCGGCTGACAGGTCAGTTGCTCCCAGGGTCCTGCTTTCTACCCTTTCTAAAGATGGGTGCAGTGTTCCACTTTTCCAGTCACCTGGGTCTTCACCTACCTCCCATGACTTGAGACAGGCAGATCGAGGGCTCCCAGCAGCCTTTGCACAGATGGTTTAATGCAGACAGAATGAAGGTCAGACAGGACACAGAGAAGAGGGAAACCTGGACAACTGCCCAAGACCACTGAGGAGAAGTCTGACTGGGAAAGATCAGCCCTACAAAGCTCTAAGGCCCAGTACTGCTTCTCTGGGTTTGCTCTTGCAGCAAGAGATGTGTGTGACAGGCTCCCAGCCCAGCCCACACTGATGGACCTGAATGTGACCACAGAGGAATGCTGCGAAGCAAAGGCATTCATAAGACATGTAGGCTATGGTGGACATTTTGCTGATGATTACCAGGTTTTACACCTGTTGGCAATGTTTTCAGATTTGGCATTTTCCCCATGAAGTCATCTAATGAGTCCGTGCTGGAGTGAGAATCTCACCATCTTCCATATAGGGAATCAAACCTCGTGTCAATCCCTGCTCCCCTGCCCCATGTTTCTAAATCCTGTTTAAAAACAGGATGTTTCTGAGTTCAGACTCCCTTAGTGAAAGCCATATGAACTGCTGCTATCCAAAAGAGTTTGCTTGAATTGTGTACACTGAACGACTGAAAGCTAGTCAACTCAGGAATGGCAAAAATGGCTGCAAAACTACTCTCTCTTAATTTCTGTTGCTTTCTCAACTGCCAAAGGAGACAAATGCTTTTTAATTATTCATTCCCCAGAGTTGCTAAGTAGACTAGTACCAAGCTAGCTGAAGTCTGACATATTTGCTTTTTTAAAATATGTTTTTAAATAAGCATACTACATTTCCTTCAAAAAACATCTTTGCTGTGCAAAAGAGCAAAAGCCAGCAGTCTGTGTTTAATTGAGTCCCTCTATGTTTGCCTTACGTGCACTTTAGGAGACTGACAGAAGTATGCAAACATGGGAACGGGGCCAGATTTTGCAAAGTTAATGAGGAAAAAAACCCACAGTCACTGCTTCCGCAGAAGCACTGCCTCCCATTAACTGATACACACACAACCAACAAAGAGAAGAGAAAAGCAGGCAGCAGAGTCACTTGTGCTGAGCTCTCCTTCCCTTCTCCCTCCAGCAGCACAGGGACATCGGGTCTGGGTGGTTTATTAGCCCATGATGCTGTGAGATAGTTTGTTCAACTGTCCTCTACCTATCTGTACTCTTTCCGTCAGTCAGATCTGCCTTGGTCAAACGTTGCTCCTGGGAAGGTCAGAAGTCTGCAGGAAGGTGAGAACTGCTGCAGTAGGCTGTGAGTCTGCTGCAGCAGAAAACACCTGTGAAATTTCTCCTCCAAAGCAAAAATCAAGGCTGAGCATACCAGCAGTAGGAATTCTCCTCCAAGGACATCACACTCCATGTGACTTGGTGCCACTGGTGGTGAGAGATTACCTGTTGCTCTGGCTCCTGAGAGCAGAAAAGCCAGACTAGAAGTACAGAGATCAAGGATGCTTGTGTTGCTTCAAACACAAACACTTGACACTTGGCAAATCCGATGACCCATTACAACAGTTGTCAGTTGTCAGCCTTTTCCCAGGAAGAGGGCACAGGAGGAGGTCCCAGTGCCAAATCTGAGATGACATGACCAAGTGCCAGAGCCCCACAGTGACTGGAGGTGAGAACCAGCTGTCAACTCCATAGGCAAGCATGGCAGTGTGGGACACAGCTGGGCTGCTCTGGTCAGGCCCTTGCCCACCACAAGGCACTGGGGTTGCACAGGAGACCCCCGAGAAGGAGTCACTCTGCAGCTGACAGTGTGTCCAAGCTGTAAAACCAATGACTTGCCTCTGGCAGAGTAAGTGTTCTCCACTCTCAGCTCTGAGCTCTTGAGCAAGGACACCTCGCTGTGTTTCCCCACTCAGAGACCTTTTCTATGTTGCTCTGAGGATGAGCTAAGGACAGACCACCTTGCAGTCAAGCTGACTATGTAAAGCAGAATTCAGTATGAGCACAGCTTGCCAGCAACTGGAAGGCTTTCTCAAACAGAAAAAGGCTCTCAAAAGTGTTCAGAAATATCCAGAGCCCTACAGCCTTGTGTGGCAACACCAAGAAAAGAAATTCCAAAGAGAAGATTTACTACTGGACAAACACAGACAAGGGACTGGCCCTGAATTTCTCAACAACCCTGAAACTCAAAGCTTCCTTCTCAGATGTTGTTTTCTGTTATGCACAATCCTTAAACAGAGAGTTTTCAGCAGAACAAGCAGAAACTATTGCAGCTGGCTTAAATGATTGCCAGCATGGTGAAAATGCCTATAATAGCACAAGCATCCAGTGGGATCTATTTTCTGGAGGTTACTGACCTCAGATATATCAGTACTTTTCATCTCCCACTGCTAATTGTGCTTGCTGCTCTGCAAAAGATTGCCTGAACTTACCTAGCCAACATTTTGCTCCAGTTAGAGCTGGAAAAAAGGACACCTGAATAAGCAATGACCTTTCTCAAGGTGAGACCCTCATTGCCCTAGCAACATTTCCAGTTATTTGACATCTTGAGCAATACAAAATGCAGGAATTTATCTTCAGCTGATTCTTACAAAGTAAACAAGCCAGAACACAATGCCTCTACAAAATTGCTACATCACAGGGAACTGCAAATATCTGAAAATTGAAATAATGTGTAAGGTAAGCATCACTTCAATACTTTCTTATATTTTCCTTGCTAGAGACCAAGAGATTTTCTGTATATTAATAAAGCAAGAATTCTCTATTTCACTAGTCCACAGAGAAATCAAGAACCTGTGGTATCAAACATTGGCAAGTTTAAAATAGAATCTAGGGCTGGGGAAAAAAAGCACTAGCAACTTGGAAAAAAATGTTGGTGCTTTTTTAGGAGTTTCAGGAAAGGCCAAAACTTGAAATTCACTGGAGCATCTTGAGTAATGCTACATGCACCCTCCTGCTCTTTCTGGAGAATTGGCTACTAGCACTTCCATGACTTGGAATCCATTGGTACTTCTCATCTCCGAGTCCTTGCTGGGTGACCTTGGAAATGCACTTGGGAGTCATCTTGGACACCTAAGAAAGGGATAGATGTAGGCAGTGAGCAAAACTGTGAAGTTGTATGTCCTGCCTTGACTCTTTCCTCAGTCCTGCCTCTCTCTGAGCACATTCAGACCCTTCCTGCCTGACGGGACACTTACCCCAGTGTCAGGAGCTCAGAAGTGCATTGAGTAAAAGATGAGAGCAGCATTATTTTCCCACACCCTGCCTCTCCCTGTAGTCATGGCTCAGAAGAAAGGCATGTCTCTCCATCACACATGCACCATTTATAACAGAAACCACTCTGTCCAAGGACTGTTCCTGCCTTACCAGTAAGGACTGTGGTTTTCTGCCAACTTGTATTTTTGGAGCCTGTTTACATATAATGACTGCTCAGATCACTCCAGTTTGTTGACATCTTTTTTGTGGAGGTCCTCAAACTCAACACTGTTCTTCTGAAACAAAGCTACAAACACCAAGCAGATGGAAAACAACCATCTCCTTTGCTCCAGTCAAGTGGGTGGGAGCTCATCATGAGAAATCATCCCTGAGGGCAAACAACATGTAGCTCTAGAACATCAAGGATACTTTCTGTCTGGTCCAAAGACTGGAGAGAAGCTGGGTAAGCACCACCAGGAATTGTCCTTAGAGGTGTGACAAGCTCCGTGTGTCAAGCAGGGCAGCAGCTGGGAGAGAGGGTGTACTTGTGGACACAGAATCCATGGTAACACGGACTGCAGGAAAGGCTTAGTCACTGGCAAATACGCATCTAGGTTTAAGGTTTATGCTACAATTACACTTGCATACTATTTATTCAGAAGTCCTTTTCTTTTCCATCTTGTGCAATTTTGTTTTCTGAGTCCCTTAGCATTCACCAAAGACTCCTTTTTGTATTGAGCCTGCCAGTTTTGGAGTTAATGAACTGGAATGAATCCTATAGTGTTGTATACAGAGGGTGTCCTACAGTTGTCAGAAAAGGCAAAGAGAAAGGAGATGCCACCTGGAAAAACCTTGAGATGATTCAGAATCCAAGAAGTAGGTGCCAGCTAAGCTCTCTGGGGATCCTGAGTGAATACCACCACCAGTGGCAAGATAGCATTGGGAAGAAAAATTGCTGAACTCCAGGAAAGAGTTTCAGATGCCCACCTGCAGCCAGCATCCCCCCACCTCCAGCTCTGTTCTCAGTCTCCTCGAAAACAACATCGGCTGCTTTACAAGTCTGGTATTAGCAACCTGGTGAGAGAATTTGTGCCTGATTTAGCAGGTAAAAAGGGAACCAGTCTGCAGTGATGCTGTCACACAAGGTCAAAATCACCTGTGAAATAGTGCAGGCCCCAGGCCAAACATGGAGACAAGTCCATAATAGCATTAGCTGCCAAATTTGGAAAGCCTTTGACTGCAGCACTACTACCTAAATTTAAGGGTAGCAGAACTGGTTGAATTATTAATGGCAAGCAAACTCTCTGGCAAACCTTAGCCCTGCTACCTGTTCACAGGTCTGTTTACAGATGTCTGTTATGCAGAACAGTATGAACTGTTCATGCAAAACACATTTCAGCCTGGGAGCTGTCTGCCAGTCCTTTACTTCTGTAACTCCCCGCCCCATGGGTCTTGCCAAGGGTGGTATCCCTGCTCCCTCCAGTACCTCTAAATTTTACCTATGGGCAGAAGAGAGCTACAGCCCATAGGGAGGAGCAGGGTTCTGTCTGTAAAGCACAAAGCTAGGTTTCACCACAATTTTTGCAGATGCTTATGCATGTATTTGCTTGTATCCACTTTGCATTTTCTTGCTCTCCTCTGTGAGACCATCCTCCTTCTCCAGTGGGGTTTCTTTGCCTGTCTGAGGGACCAGACTGAAGACAGTGTGGACAGTCCATCGTTAGATGCACTTCTCTTACTGCTGTCCCTCTGTTTGCAGCCAGCCCTCTGTGCTTTTCTGCCTTCAACAGTCTCACAGCCATTTCCAATTCTCCTGGCTAAATAATTAAAACAAAGCACTTTCCTGCTTGTGGAAGAGGCTAGTTCTGTGCTATCAGTGTTGCATGCACATCCCTTTGAGGCCTTGCACTCCAGAGGCAGGACTCTGTTACCAGGAACAGTCTCTAGCGCAGAAAAACTGCTTTTTGAGAAGAAGGAGGGATGGAGCTGAAGGCAGCCCAGAAAGACTAGCTGCTCCAAAATTACAAAGAGAAAAATAAAGTCCAAGGATACTCTTTTTTTTCCTTCAATTTTTTGGGGGCATTCTTTTTGCAGGGGAGGGTCAGTTCTCTTGGCAACCCCTTTCACCTGTAATCACTGTGTCTCAGTGTCTTGCAAGACTGGGTTCACTGCTCAGCGCTCTGGTTTGCTTCACTTATTTTGATGCAGTTGCACAGAAATTAGCTCTGTCCTGCCCATGCAGGATGTACCTTTTCACGTTCCACCAGGAGAGACAATAGTCTCAGTGTTTGTGGTTTGTGCAGACAACCACACAGGTACTTTGGCAGGCTCCTCCTGAGAGGGAGTGACACCTAACCCTGAAAGTACTAAGACCAGGCATCTCAAATGCGATTGAAGAAGAATCTTCAACCTTCAATCTAAGAATCTGAAAAGCTGAAATCTCTTCATCCCAGCTTAACACTAGCACCAAACCGCTATCAAAAAATAAGCACCACACTTTCCTCACTTTAGCAAGTGCTTCAGACTCTTCCCAAATTTGAATCAGTTTAAGACTTTCTGAAGGCCAAAGGCTGCAATTGAGGACTTTGGCAAGTAATTGACTTTCAGATCAGCTCCTCCACCACCCCTGTGCAAAGTCCAAAGTATAGCAGAACGTGATCCCAACCTTAGCAATTGAAGAGCAGTTGTCACTATTAATTTTTCACTGAAGTGCAGAAACAAAACACCTATCAGATCTAGTTGTCTTCCTCTCATGCTTTTTGGGAAGGCCAGTGAGTGAGCTGAAGAGAAACACATTGCCATTTCCCAAAGCCTTTGATGTCTGGGAGATCATGTCTGGGCCTCCCTCTCCTGGCTACCTGGAGTCCCCACCTCTCTAGCGAAAGTTCTGTGGAACCTTGGATGCTGCACTACAGCAGCAGCAGCAGCACAGTTTCCACCTCCCAGCGAAGTCATATAAAGAGGCAGCAAAGACCACTGGGACAGTTCATCCTCTGGCAGGACCTGTCTCTTCCTGTTAAGCTGACTGGGCCATGGGGTTGCTCCAGGGGCACCATTCCAGTGCCCACACACAGGTATGAGCAGCAGTGCTACTGGAAATGTCTCAGGCCCCCAGGCTGGCCTCCAGCTGCTGCTTCAGAAGACAGGAGGTCCTGCAGGTCCCACATGCTTTGTGCAGACAGCTCAGATACCAGATGGCACCAGACACCTATGTTTAGGTAGCTAAATCTTTCCCCTAGCAGGCCCTACAGGTCTAATTCTTAAAGAGCCTAAGATAGAGGGACTTACATGTTGTTTGTGCCAAGCTCCTCTGAGACAGGAAGAAATAAAGTGGAACTGGAACAGGATTAGATTGAAAGCTATAACTCTATGGCAAATCCAGCAAGTGAGAACCATTTCTAATCAAGAGGCATCCTTCTGTCTTCTTGAGAAAACAACTTCTAGTCAGTCTCCATTTACCATTAAAGTCTGCTGAAAGTGCATGCTCCATCATACTTCTGTACACTGTATCTGGAAAGACTCACAGACTCCTTTTCCATTTCAAATCCTGTCATTTGAGGTTGTAACCTTCAGAGTGGATCAACAAAATTGTTCTGTAGTAGGATACAACAGTCCCCTGCCACCCTTCAGGTTTTCTCTTGTGTTGGTAGATTCTGGAAGGATGGCTCCAAGCACAGCCAGATTGCCCTCGGTATTGTGTGGGATCCCTACAATGCAGTAAGATATCAGTGCCTTTGCAGCATCTGGAATGGTCCACAGACACCCTGCAACCCAAGGATTTGTCTGTATATATGCTCCCAAGACCAATTTTCATGCTCACATGAAGCCAAAATAAATCGAACAACATAGATCAGTAGAGGATCCTGGCGTAACTATAATCCTAGGATTATCTTGTCCTAGCTCTGTGAATCATTAGGCTATACTCACTGTCTTTTGTCTCTTTATCTCAGCAATTAATTGCCCCAATCCCATTATTTTATTATCCAACCAGCATATTTTTATGCCTTGAGATTTCAGATTTGTCTTTTCAGGGTTTAGGCTATCTGTTGTTCATTCCATGTAGGTATTCCTGGAAGTGTTCAAGGCCAGGTTGGCTGGGTCTTTGAGTAACCTGATCTAGTGGAAATTGTCCTGGCCCATGGCAGAGGGGCTGAAACTAGATGATCTTTAAGGCCCCTTCCAATCCGAACCATTCTAGGATTCTATGAGCTGTAGGTGTGCTGTAATTTTGATGACCTACTAACACATGTGCCATCAGCACCCATCATTCTCAGACACCTCTAATGCCTTCTTTGGTGCTTCTAGACATTCCTTCTCCATTCATGTCAGTGTGTCTTCCACTCATCTTCACAACTCGTGGCAGCATAAGAGAGTTGAAGAGCAACTGCTGATGTTCTTTGCAGTCATCCCAAACACAGTCTAGAGGATTTTATGCTGTCAGCTCAAGTGACTGCATGCACTCAGAGCTCTTGGAAGTCTCAGTGCTAGAGCCAGGGCTGGTGGACTGCAATGCCCCTTTGCTCAGGAAAGCATTTGCAAAAGACACATCCTGCCTGTCCAGAGAGGACATGCAGAGCCAGTTGCTTTGGAGACCAGGAGCTTGTGAGGAATCCCCTCAGGCAAGGGCCTGTCTTCAAGAGCTCAGCCAAAATTACAACAGCACTGGCACAGCTTTTTCCTCTGGTGGCAACCTACACTAAAATGTTGTCTATTGAAAAGAAACAGTAGGGGGTTTAGGAAAGACAGCAGCTGTGGAGAAAAGGCAGCTGGTTTCCATTTCTAGCACTTTCCTTAGTCATTGCATAAACTTGAACAGCAATTTAATTCTATGCCTGGATTTCCTCTTTAGAACAGGGCTAGTAACTTTGCTGTAAACCACAGTCAGTCAAAAAGTTACTACACTTGTCCATTTCCTTAAAGCAACCACAGGGCTCAGCCCAGCTGCACATGCTTTGAGTGGCTAGAAGTCTGACATAGAGGAGCTGCTGAACTATGGTAAGATGCCATGGTCAGGACCACAGCATAGGGAAGCAGAGGAAGAAAGAGGTAAAACAAAAGGGAAGCTGCATCCCAGACATGCAGAGGATAGCTGGTGCAGGACAGAATGGAAAGCTTGAATAGAAAAGCAAAAGGGGGACAGAAAGCAGACAGTTGTACTTCAAGGTATGTTACAGACACTTTGTCCTGCCAAAAAAAACATTAAGTGAACAGAGCAGTGGTTGTCTGCCAGGTTGAAAGGTGGGTGGTGTGGATAGAGGAGCAGAGATCAGCTAGAGTGCATGAAGACAATTCAGCCCATTCTACACATGCTCCAAAACTCAAAGATTAGGGGTCAGGGGAGCACTTTGAAGAGTATGAATGCATATATGGCTCTAGAGCACAAGGAACTGGGTGAACTGCAGGATGTACTCAAGGAGATTTTGCACAATTAAAAAATATTCTGCAGATGGCAGAAGAGGAGGAGCAGATGGAAAGCTCCCCACAGCAATGGCCACATGGCTGCAACCACCAGCTCAGTTGTTAAGCTGTGAAGCCATTTCATATCCAGGATGAATACAGTGGGACAAGCGTCCTTTATACCCAGCAGCATACGGCCAAGATCCATGCTCTTCATCTCTTGGAGACAAAAGATGTTTCCACCTCAGAGTGTTTTGCTCACTGCCACAGCTAACAAAAGGAATCTGAATTAGGTCTGTGGTCTCTTGGCTCGGAAAAGCAGCTCTACAGTCTTGAGCATGACTACCTTGGTTCAAGACAGAAGTTTCATCCTGTATGACACATCTACTACAACATCTACGGAAATTCTTCACGGACAGACTAAATGAGCCAAGCATAGAGGAGTTTGTTCACTCTCTGCCAAACCATGTCACAAAAACTCCCATGTCTGTGTCAGTCAGTATCCACCCAGGTGGGCAGGTCTCTTGCCTGGAGGACAGCATAGCAGCATTTCTTTTTTCTGCCTGAAAGGGAGGTAAATCATAGACTGTTACAGTGATTATGTTTTCATAGTAGAAGAGCATTGTCTGGGGATCATTCATTTTGGAAGCCTTGATCCAACACCTGCAAGGACAGCACCATATCCCAGACTAGAGTGGAAGAAAACTTCCCCCTGCTATGTTGAAATCTTATGTAGACCTCATCATCTTCCCAATCTCTCAAATATAAAATTTTAAAGATTTTTATAAGTTTAAAAACATTATTTTCATCTTTGAAGGCCAACACAAAGTTTTCCATGCTTGAAGACTAATGACAAATCTATCAGAAAAAATCAAAGGCATTTGAACAGGTTTACTTGCAGAATCTAGTAAAGCATCACGCTACATCCTCCATATGATGGTACACTTACCAATGCAGCTCTTGTATGGAAACAAATATCAATCAGGGAAACAAATACCCATCACACATATAATTTGTCATTTAGTTTCAAAATTACCTTGTCCTTCCCATGATTTTTAATCTCTAATGGTGGCAGCATCTCCAGAGATGTGCAAGTGATAGCATGCATGAAGGAAAGCAACATTAAATCATGAGAATTTGCCACAAGCTGTTTGCCATGACACGTGAAGGAAGCCAACAGATCCTCCATTTACTTAAACTGTCTTCTGTACTGTTGGTTTCTGCTAAATGGCTGCAGCAGCATTCAGGAACCCAACACTGCACTACACAAGGCAGCAGTCCTTGTACTGATAAGGTTTCTGTAAGACCTGTTCATAACAGCAAGGCCAGCAGTACAGACAGGATTACAGCAGAGAGTACAGCTGCTTCCAGACATGGCTTGTTAGAAAATCAGCACAGGCAGGGTCAGAGAAGGACTATTTCATGTATGCAAAACAAGCAAGAACAAGGAGTGAACCAGTAAATTTCAGAAAGCCAGCCCCAAAACCAGCAAATGTGAAGTTTTTGAGAAGGGTCCGAAGAAGAAACATGCCCATGTGACTCTGTGGATTAACAGGGGGAAAACCAAAGCACCAGCATAGCTGAAGAAAACTGCTCCCAGAGATCTGCAGCACACCAACAGACAGGTTTGCAGGCACCACCACAATTCCCTCTGATGCTGGAAGACTGATTTCTTTTTCAGGTATGCCCCTCCCAGGCTTCTCAGCTCAAATAAATGCTCCTTATCTCCAGGTCTGCCTGTTTACCAAAGACTTCCAAGAGTGGTGTGACCCAGATTGTGCTTAAATACAGCCAAGCTCAGCACAGTAGCAGTCAGTCACACTCTCTGGACATGGTGCTTGGCATCCCAAAGAGCCAGTTGTCAAAGTTCAGCTGTATCAAACACTCAGACTATATAGACAGGTAATATCTGGCCTAGACTGGCTAGATCAACTAGTAAAATGTCACTTCTTCCTTCCTTTCAGTCCTCTGTCATCTTAGTCCATATATGCACGAATGGAAATGAATCACAAACACAGGAGTGTTTTCAAGTGAGAAAAGGAGGCCCACTGAGTCTCACAGCTGGCTGCTACACCTGCCTCTAAATTACATATAAAGCACTTTCATGGTGCACAGAGTGTAAGTGTTCAACTACTTATCAATTCAAGCCACTTATCAATTTCAATTAATATGAAATAAATTTTGCTCAGCCTGGGACTCTGTGGGAAGGTGTGTCATGCTTCACAGCCTGCCTGCAGCCCAGGTCCTGCATACCACTCCAAACCTGAACACAACCACAGTGAAGCAATTCCTGCTTATTGGGACATCTCTGGCTCATAGAGATCCATTTGGCTACATGTGCTCTTTAAAAATTAACATTGCTGAAACAGGGAACATAAACAAAGGAGGTCAGAATCACCTGCAAGTACTTTACCAATGCAAGACCACTACTACCATTAACTTCAAACAGCAAAACCACATAATTAGCACTGATTTAGCCAGGAAAGTAGGCAGAAAACCCACCATGATCTGCAGGCAGCATCACAAGATTTACAATTAAGATGTGCAGTCACGACCACATCAAGTTAAGATCACAGGACCAGGACATGGTGCTACCCATGGGCACTCCTGAACTGAGTGGCCACAGAGGAGACAGATACCTGAGCCATGGAATCACATCCCTAATCAGAACACACCCAGAGGTTACCTCTGCCATAAAGAGATGTTCAAAGCTCTTGTCATTCACTCGAAAAAGACTTTTTTCCATATGGGGCCACTTAGTGCAAGGCAGTCACACTCCTTTAGTTTAAAGAGCTCATCCCTTAAGCTGCTTCAGGTTTTCCTGCCCCAACACCAAGTCCTCCAATTTCAAAAGGGCAAAAGCCAGTCAGCATTGGAGGCTGTGAATGTGAAAGGACTGAACTAGAAGGAACCCAAGAGAGAAGCAACTGCTCAACCTCCAAAGCTTTGTCAGCATCCATACTTGCAGGTCAGCACCCTGTTCTCCGCTGGAGGAAGGTTTTCTAGAATGAACTGTTAGCCTGCTCCCTACAGTGGCTGTTCAGCCGAGGCCACAGCTCAGTACAAGGCAGAGAAGTGTGTACTGACCACACCCCGCTACCTCATGTATCTCCACCTGGGGAATCCTCCTGGTGAGCTGTCACTGCTACCCCAGGGCCCTGCCCAACAGGAAGTCCTTGACAGGAGGCTGGAATGGTCTTGGTTGCAGCAGAATGATGTTCTATACATTTAGCCCCTTTCAAAAGCCTGCAGTCAGTAACTGGGTCTCCTCTATCCTCCACAGCTAAGATTTCCAATTTCTTTATAAAGGGCCTGTCGGTTGTTATTACAAAGTACACAGATCTTACCTAGCACAAACTTCTCTCCAGAAGAGACAAATGTTCATTAGTGGAAGAAAAAGGGAAAAGGAGGAATTAAAAACAGCCATGGGAAGTCTAGTAAAATGAGTGAGAGAAATGGGTGAGGAAACACTGCTTTCTCAAGGTCACTGAAGAGTAGTCAAGGCCTGCAGCAAAATGCTGAGAGCTCTCCTAGGCTGTAAGAACTTAAGGTGAGATGAGGTTTTTACTTGTTTCCACTGCTGAGAACAGCCCCCTCCTCATTGCAATGTTAATTTCCAACAAAATATGGAAACAAGAAGTACCTTGTTATACCAAATTATTAAATTACCTTACTATCAGACAAGGCCAGACAAAAGCAGTTTCTGTGGACAGCTGACCTGCTGTGTGGCCCCTGTAGCCACACCTCACAAGGAGTTAATGGGAGGCTATGAACTGTTGTGACCTCTCCTTCCCATCTGCTCAGGCATTTGCTCACTGAGACAGAGGCTATTGCTCTTTAACCTGTCTGAGAAACCTTTTTTCCTAACATAACCCTAAGATTCTGTGAATACCTCTCACATTCATATAAATATATATTAAGAAATCTACTTGAAAGCACTCATGTTGAAATTAGTCTGCAATCCCTTTGTTTAAAGTTGCTACTGTTCCACAAATGCTGTCTGCAGTAGTAGTAGAATTGCTCAAGTATAGCTCCCGAAATGTGGAATAAAAAGCAACAACAGAACAAAGCCTCCAACTCGATCAACAAGGCAATCAATGTCTGTATGCTTTTTTCTGCATAAAAAAGAGATTGGATTGTTTTTTACATAGTTGTCAAATACTTTTTCCAGCATCGTAAGACTCCTCTAATAAACTGAAATACACATTACAGCAGATGCTCTCATAGAACTTCCTTGGATGAACAAATGAGATCAATCTGAGAAAACACTTCGGCTGAACATGAGCATCACTAGTAAAATCACCAAACCACCTTTTTTTTTCCTCAAGTGCCTCCTTCCCCTGTGGTATGAAGTATCCAGGAAAATTTATCTCATTACTGAGTGTTGTGAACTAGTCACATGCATGGGATTTAAGCCACCCAGCCATGGCAATGTTGCTGGTCCACTAGAGAAGACAAATTATGAGCTGAGCTGATGCAAAGACCCCCAAGACTGCTGAAATCATCTCATGCTTTACATGCAAATTCAGTACCTGACATGTCTAAAAATATGAAATTATTTTAATAAGTTTGTTTACATTTCAAACAAATCAGCAAACACTGTTAAAATTCATTTCATCTCAAAATCACAGAATCATATATTCTGTGAAAATACTTACAGCTTACAGTTTGACATTTATGTGACAAAATAGTATCTGGAATGATTCTACTGATTTCTGCAGCTCACTGATAAAAACCATCCCAACGTACTCAACCAGTAAACAGAAAACAATTATTATTTAACCCTTATCTCAAAATATCTTTTTGATGTTACTTAGCAAAAATAAACAACTCTGTACTTAAAATATATGATATACAATTACAACAGCTCTTATGCAACCTGTAGTATAATATGTAACAAGTAAGTTTCTCATTCGACTGTGAGCCTGGTTCCAGACCTGTAAATAAAGACTAGCGATAAAGTCTCTGGCTGCCACCATGCCCAGGAGAGATCTGCTGAACTAGACTCAATTTCATCATAGAAACTTGCACAACAGTAACTCAGACGCAAAAAAAGTAAATTACCATTTTTCAGAAAAAGAGGATACTACAGTCACTACAGTGAAAAGCATGTATATAAGAATTTGTAGAAAATATGGGCTGACAGATAAATGATATTTTAGGAGTAAACATATCAGAGATTTAGATTTTACCTTATGAAAATCCATCAAGTATGGCTACAAAAGGAAAAACACAGTAAAGTTCAACAAAACTCTACAAGAGAACAACGATCTGCTTTCAGGGGAAAAAAAAACCAAAACAAAAAAACCCAAAAAACATCATTCTGAAGCAGTTATGACTGTCCAAATCTGTGACTCAGGAAAGAAAACGTAATAAGCAACTGAGAACTGACTAATACTTCTCCCTCTTACACGAATTTAAAATGGAAGGCTTCACAGGTCCATTAATGCAATTTAACAGTCAGAAGGGCAAAGCAGGGCTGGGAGGAGTTTGATTAGTCAGGAAGGGTTCATAACAAACTTTATTAATTGGTTATTTTGTGGCCTGAATGTAAGAGGTAAAAAGGTGAATTGTAACACAGGGATAGCAAATGTCTTTTTTATTTTTTTTTTTTTAACTAAGAGCAACCAAAATACATTATTCCACTTTTCAGAACAAGCCATTCTAATGCAAAGTTGATCACACTACTGGTGCACTTTGTAACAGCCCATGGAGACAAAGCAAATTAATACTTTGGCCTCTTTTGAATATCATCGTATCTGAGGCCTGGGGAAAAAGCAGAAGTTGTTAGCAAGGAGCTGTGGCCTTCAATAACAAAATTATATTAAACTTCCAATGTTAGATTTTGCAATAGACGCATAGGTTCAAGGTGGCAGAAGCACAAGAAGATACCAAAAATAGCTGAGCACGTCTTTAGCCATGAATGAGAAGATTCCTGTTTTGTTTTATGTAATTATCACAGAGCATGAAATTTTGTCAACCTGGCATGTTTTGAACTTACTTTTACTTCACTCATTTTTTAAGACCAAATGGCTGATAGTGTCTAAAAACAAAATTAAACGAAGGGCAGCTATGCAGGAATAGGAGATGGGATCCTCAAAATGAAAATCTGAAGAACCTTCTCTTTTGAAACAGAGGTTAGAAAAATACCATCATACTACATTAATGAAAATTTTTATTCAACACACAGCTCTTCTATTTGATGGGGAAGCAGACAAACACATTCCTTAAAGAAAAACCCCAAAGTACTCCTCTACTGCTTTAGAACTGACGAATGTGCACCCATTTCTCCTAGACTTTGTAAAACACCAAAAAATTGGTAGGAACCCTTAGAAGAGTGCCTAATCAGGAAGGGCCAGCCCAACCACTGCTCATTCAGTTCTTCCAGGAATGGCGTATTTGTATGCAATGAATAAGGAGATGCTAGATATCACTGGAGTACATCACAGTGAACAAATACTGCCCACAGGCTGGGGTGGAACAGCAGTACACAGGCCCAATCCCTCTCAGCAGGTGTTTAAATTACATGTTGTAAAAGCTTAAAACTTTGTCTGGATTCCAGATATCAACCTCACTACTAGCAAAGTTGGAAACAACAGAAGTCATCAGTACAAAGAAAAACTGCTGTAATAGGCTTCAAAGAGCAAACAGCTTCCACACTCCATTTCAACAGAGATGATTAGTTAAGGTGCTTTAGGATTCTGCACGGCAGACAAGCTGGCAGAGGTGGCCATTTAATAAGCTCTGGAGTCTTTAGCGGGTATCTGAGGGCAGTTCCCGAGGCAGAACCCTGAACTGCTAGTTTCTGTAGCGGGGCATCTGTGGAGCAGGGGCTCCCTCTAAGGGGACTGAGGAGGAGACTGTCATCAGCTGTCCACCGTGAATTCTCTCATTCACCCGCAGGTCACAGCCATCCTGTAGCATCCTTATAGCTATCCTTGCAATGTTTTTAGAGTCATCAAGTCCACTGTGAGGTCTCCCATCATAACTCATGCCCAGATTTTCAAGCATGATTGTCAGCTTGGTCTGGTTCCTAGGAACCTGATGGAGAAAGTGAGTAACATTCAAGGATTAGGTTCGGTACCAAATCTTTTTAATCTAACACGGGGCAGTAGAAACACATCCACATTTTAATCTACTTAAGGTCACATATTACTTTCATGTTGACTTTTGTCAGATCACCAACCACTTAACTTCAAAGCATCTTGGTGAGACAGACACTCTCATTTTTAGAGGAGACATAGTAAACAGGAGTTTGTCTAGACCTGGGATGATGTCAAGAACATCTTGCCAGCACCAGCTCAAGGGTGGCAGCCAGGCCCAAAGTTTAACCATCTTTATAAAAAACAAATTACCATTCACAGTGGCATTGCAGAGGGGATCAGATTTTAGTTTTCTTTTTCAATTCTAAGTGATTAAAGAAGCACCAGGCTCCTGATTCTCACTGACAGCAAGCTCCTGAATGCCTTCAACCTTCACAGGATCTGATCAGCAACACCTACAGCAACCATGTAATATTTCCTCAGCACAAAGTAAAGCTCTTCCCTTTTTCAACATCAATCTCTTTTTTATCTGGAGGTTACATTTAGTATGAAAAAGCCCTTCAAAAGAAGACCATTAGCTAGGCTGAAATCCCTTTCAAAAAAAGGTATTTTAGGGTAAGCTGATTGGGAATTTGCTAGAATCTCCAATAACTCGTTTTATGATAGTCTGACAGAAAGCAGCAATATGGTCCAGTACTGAACTCAGTATTACTTTTTTCTTGACTATTCGATTCCTCTGTAGATACACCCAAATCTTTCTCTGTCCCCATTACACTGTCAAAAGTCAAGACTATATGAGGGTAGTGGTGCAAATTAGTTTTGCAGTGTAATGCATGAAAACAGGAAAAATAATTGAAAAATCAAGACAGTCTTTTCAGCTGAACTACTTCAAGATAGACTTGATCTAAGAGAACCAGTATAACATTTTTAGACAATCCTCCAAGGAGCACAACCTGACTCTTAAAAACAAGATTAAAATCAAAATGGAGTAGATTACATAGTCTTCAATTAGTGAAGTGAGATCTGCACATTTGAAAATAAGGCACCAGGCAACTAGTTTCAGTACTATAATTTTATACTACACAAGTAGAGATGACAAGCCAACAGGACATTCTGGACTTTTAAACCAAAATTTCCTATAAAAGAAACAGCAATCTGTACAAACCTTGTAGAAGTTCCCATATAATTTGCGAATATTGATCCACTTTTTGGCAAAAGAAGGGTATTTGATACGGCTAATACGGCACTGGATATTCAAAAATTTACTCATATCCCAAGATCTTAAAAAGTCAAAAGAGGAAAACATTAGTCATATATAATCCTGTGTTCTACATATTGCACAGTTGTAGAACTAAAAGCTGTCTTGTCTCTGGTGATCAGTAGAAGGAAAGCAATTTAGCAAAAGCTCTTTTGCTATAGGCATGGTAAAGCATTTTTTGATATGAATTCGTTAATCATGGGGAAAAAAATAATGATACGAGCAAGACTTTCACCAGGATGGTTTCTGGTCCACTATGGTTAAGATAAAAAATAGCACACCAACTACTCCACCTACCACATCAACACTGAAAACTGCCAACAACTTAGATGCTTACACAGCCCTTGGGGAAGCAAATGACACCTTAAATCTTCCTGATTATTTGGGTATGCATGTATCTCTCTACTTCAGGTAGGCTACTGAAACTAGACTGCACCTAGTTTTATGAGAAATCAGATCTCTATGAAAATATGAAGAAATTATAATCCTATTTATTTAGCAGCCTGCCTTCCTGAAGGGAACCACCCCAACAAGTTTGTAAGCTGCAAGGTAAAGTAAAGCTTTTTTTCTCCATCTCTTCTATGCAATCTCAACTATACAATAGAGATTTCCATGCATCTTTTCGTTAAGGAATTTCACTGAGGGGATTCCTCTGGAAGGGAATTCCAGAGATATTTAGGCCCAGTAATATAACCACTCTTGCATCAGTTTTGCTTTAGCATTTTCTTTTTTTAATTCACTGCTGCTTCCAAAGATAGCAATGTAATTACAGGTTAAAAATTAAAAATGGCAGAGTGTTATCTTCAGGTATTATGTGCTAGACATAAATGGAGAATTGCAGCAACAACAAAGCACAAAGTCTGTTCAGCATCACTTTGTTGCATATAGACCACTAGGAAAGAAATGGCGCCATCTGGTGGATCTAAGCTTCATTTTGAATGGTTCAATTCAGCTTTACCAATTTTACTAAAAGCTTCAATTAAAATAAAACCAGCAGAATGGCAGTGTCCTGATCCATCTTTAGCAATGCTTTCACAAATATTAAACACGGTTTTGCAGTTTTAGATTGTGCTGAAGGCTGTATAAGGACATACCCATCAGTCAACATGGAATAGCTATACTTTGTTCCCAGTTCTCGTTGTCTCATCCATTCTATGACATTCTGCAGAACTTGAGGAAAAGTATCAGCTTTATCAACAATGTCCTAAAAGAACAAAACCAAAACAAACAAAAAAAGTGAAAAAAACAACACCCAAAAAACCAAACAAAAACAAACAAACAAAACAAAGTAAGGAACATTTTTTCAGAAAAAAAACCCCCAAACCCTCAGCATTATGTGTATAAACTGTATTGGTATATGGGCACTTAAAAAGTTGGCTTCATCAAAATCTTTACAAAACCAGGTTACACGTTAACAGATGACCGGACAGGTTCTTTCTAAACTGAAAAAATAGCACCACAAAAGCCTCGCTACAAGAGCCAACCTCCTAATAGCTTCTGTAAAGCTAACAAGGTTAGTCAGCAGTTGAACTTGGATTAAAACCTTTGAGGTTGTTTCCCAGGCTCCTTCTTAAGTCACTTATCACAAGCCATTACCATCCTAAGACTCTAAACTTTCCAGAATAAAAATCTTAGGAGAGGAACTGATGCAATTCAAAAGGTGCTTTACTCTACTGAAGATTAAACTTCTCCACATGAATTAAAAAGGAAATGCTTTTCACCACGAAATGACCATTTTAGTGAAATCAGCTCTGTGATAATTGGGTGAGGGAAAAAACAAGGATTAAGAGAATATGCCTTATAGAAAAAATAACCATGAACGACTACCATTTAAGGTTATGAGTCTGAAAACATCAACACCACATCTCTTTTTTTTTTTTTTTTCCCATATTTTTTCCTGAAGACATAGAAGTGCAAATTACCTGGGTTATTCCTGTCAGACTGGTGCAGAAGTTTGAAAGCTTGGGATTAATCTCTGGCTTCACGTATTGCTGAAAGGTATCCTCCTGTAAGAGGAGAATCAAATGCTCAGCTGCAGCACACTATGCAGCCCGCAAGGCAACTTCTCTGCCTCGCCTGCAGCCCAAAGGCAACAGCAACGTCTTGTCCTGCTGCAGGCAAAAAGGAGCGCGCACCTCCTGAGCCAGTATGAGACTCCTGACTGGCCATCATCAGATTCCTAACAGGACAAATAATTTTCCAACCAGAACATGTCCTTCCTCTCAGCCAGTAGGCACCAAAGAGTGGGAATGGGGATTAAGAGGGGAAAGGGACAGACTGCAAAAAAGCAGAGGATTTGGGAAGAGTGTGAGTAAGGAAAAAAAGAAGTGAGAAGCATGAGCAAAGCCTTATGTTTTTTTAGGTGGTACCTCTAAAGGTTCACCTGCAATTCAAGGAAACCCACTAGCCGCACACCTTAGAGACTTCAAGCAAGTCCTACACCTCCGGATGCCAGCCAGGCAGAGACAAACAAAACCTCACTCTGGGAAACTGAGCAATACAAGAGTGAAGACTGAATGCGAATGTCATGGAAAAAAAAAAAACCAAACAAATTCCTGCTGTTATACAAAACCTTTTGGACAGACAAAAAAACCCCAAAAAAACTCTTAAGAGCAGTAAAAACAATCCTGGTAATCTGCACAATCCTTTTTCTGCAGCTAGTCATACATGCAGCTATACTTTATTGTAGCATCACAATGATTATTGGAAATCCTCTTCCTATTAAGAGTCCTTCATAAATGAACCATTAGTCAGAGGTGTGTGCACATCCTCTGTTTCACTGGGTCACTCAGTTTCAATTAAGCAGCAGGTAGTTTATCCTAAAAGAAAGCTGTACTGGAACAGAGCACTTGAGGCTACCAAGTGCCTGCTAAGTACGTTTAAAATCAGGTTACACAGCTGTCAATCTGTTGGGTAGAGTGTGGAAACAGTTGAGCCTGACAAGAAGTGGAATTCACTCAACCTCACTTTCTAGACCTCTGCATTAGTGTCTTCTAGATTGCCTCACATACGACCACTGAAATTGATCATTTTTGATTATGATAAATCCCTTGAGGCCTAGAAATAGATTTATGGACCTTAACGCAGGGAAAGAAAGGGCAGGTGGGAACATACACGGACAACTGAGAAACTCATATCAATAGAGGGAGTCGATAGTAGGAGAATGATGTACTTGGATGATCATTTGGAAAATACTTCCAGAATAGAAAGTTTTGTTTGTACCTAAGAGGCACAGAGGATAAGCCCTTATGAAAAAAAAGTATGGTGTTTTTAATGAAGTTCAACATCTACTTAAAAACTAATCTAGACTTTCTAATGCAAACAAGTTACATCAAAGAACAGCATACCAATACAGCCATTAGATCACTTACTATTTCCAGGGTACGTGTGTTTACTAAGACAACAGGAAATTCAATTATTTCATGTACAAATTCAGGCGGGTTTCCTTCTTCACATGTTGCTTCAAAGTCAACAACACAGATGTAGTCATAGCAGCTGTCTCCACTAATGTGTTCCTTTTGCATCAGCTTCTGTTTCTTATAATAGTTTTTCAATCTCTTTTTCAGTACATCTTTCACTCCTCTACAGAAATAGGGAAAGTGACAAATATCACACTCTTGTTTAATTATTTCCTTGTTGTAAAACTGAAGCTACGTTTAACTCTTGAAAGCTCAACACTTATTAACCTCATTTTGAACACCAGCACTTGTGAAGTCTGAATTCTACATTATCATAGAGGAGTGTTATGCCCATTATCTATGCTACATTATATACCATTATCTGGGATAATGCAGAGGCTGTGACACCACCCACAATACAATACCAGCGACAGACTGGGAATGATGGCACAGAGACACTCTGCAGTCACCTCCACTTGAGCAAGACTCAGTATCCAAAGCCTTTCCAAAGCTCAAGTCTTTGTAGATTACTTCTGGTTGACCTCTGGCCCTGAAAGAAGTACTGCTTCCACCTGTGCCCTCTATCTGAAGTGACTCATGCCTGAGGCCTTTCTGCATCAGTGGCATAGATAACACAGAATCCAGTTTAGACGCCTACATTTTAAGTTCTTCTCAATTTAAATTTAAAGTTGAGCTTGAATAACTCAATTAAAATAAAATATTTGAGGTTTCAGCAATCAGAAAAGCTTCCTGGTCAAGATCCTGCTTTTCAGGAGGTTTGTGGCTATAAATAAATTCACATGGCAAGCGATTAAAGTTACTTACTGTGTCCTTTTAATACAAACATTATATTATGAGTGCATATGCCGGAACTGCCATGTACCAAACCAGAGCTGAATAAATGAGGATAATTTAGCCTTCCAAGGAAGTTATTTTCAAAATTATTCATTGCAAATGAAATCACAGAGGCTTTAAGAGATACGTGTAAGAAATGGTATTATCAGAAAAGCAGCCCACTGATCCACAAGGAAGAACTAAAATCCAACTACTAAACTTGCATTTGAGAACATCAGCTTCTTCTGCAGAGATAACTTTTCTTCACTTTGGTTTATTCATCTAGTTTCAGTCAATGACCAGTTCATTCAAAGTTGTGATAGTATGGGAGCTGATGGAGGGAGAAATTATCTCTTTCTTCACCAAAGTTATAAAAAAAAGTTGAAAATAGGAAATGATCAACTATCACAATAACCTCAAAGGAAAGGATGGTGTGTGGTAATCTGCTCAATTCTCTACATTAGAACTGCTGCACTATTTGTTTACAGATAAGACATATTCTGACTTGACTTACTTGAATATATTGAAAAAAGAAGTCTAGCTTGGGTAAAAGAGAAATGCTAAGCTTCCAGCATTTACAACTAAATTAAAAAACACATATAACCTAAGAGAAGGCCACAAACACATCATATACTATTTGAATTCTGCTTTTTATTTTTTAATCAGAGCAACTGCTAAACAGCTATAGAAATCTACTGTGTTTTACCAAAAATTTTCTCATGTAATAAGATTTTTTTCCTCCTGAGGCACTAAATTAAATTGAACAACTAACTCCTCACCACTACTTCCTCATTACTGCTGCCTACAGAAACAATACACTTCATTTTTCCCAGATGACCTTCTTCACAGTATCTCAAATTTGCCTGGCCACAGAATTATTAGAGTCTTGCAGGTCATTTCCAATACAGCAGGAACTACACTATGTTCCCTTGCCTCCAATCCAGTGAGCACAAATCCAGCTTGTAATGCATTCATTTTTTCACATTTTTCTACCACGTGTATTCAGAGTAGCAAACTCTGCATCTAAAGGTACCTGTCCTCTGCATTGATTAAATACTGAGCCCCATCACCAGAGTTTGCAGCAAGTATGACATCTGTACTGGTACAGAAAATAAAAATCTGGATGTTCTGAATCAAGTTTCTATATGATAGAAGTCTGCAGCACCATCTGAGAACCAGTGCAGTTCTTCTTTCCTCCTTGACCAAAAAGTGATTAGAAGTATCTTACAGTTACACATTCTTTCATTTCTTTGGGTTGCCAGTTGAGACAGCACACATTAAGCAGTATGCATTAATCCTAGAACAAAAGCTGCAACAAGATTGCTCATAAAACAATTGGTGACTGGTGCTGTGTCTGCTTTTCACTTTGTGCTGAGTTTTTAAACTTTAAAATAATCATCCCCCATGGCTCTACTGCTCTCAAAGATAAATCAAGATGTTTACAAATAACCTGGTATCAAGCGTGAACTCTGCAAGTTTACTTCTGAGCTCTTCTCTGGTCATTCTGTTGATACAACCATTGGTTATAGCAATTTCTTTGTAAATTGGATCACTGAAGTCGTTTGAACTGGCAGTTGAGGTTTTGCCATGAGTTTCTTTATCACTGATCCTGCAATGCTGCCTACCCTAGAAGAAAGAGAAATCAGGAAGTAATTTAAGAAGGTCAATACAAGAAGCTTGAGCATTTCACTGTTCGTTTTGGCACCAAAACGCAGTAAAGCATCACACTGTTATACTTGCGATCAAACTGAGTGAACTATCTTACAGACAAGAGAATCAATACTGAAGCGTGCTCTGAAACTGTTTTCCAAAACAGCAACAAACAGAATAAAGGGATACTAATGCACGTGTCTTGAGCCATGTCGAACAGCAGCTCTTGGAGATAAAACTTGAATACGCATCCGAATCTCAACAGAGAGAGTTCTCCGGTGCATGCGGGCAAAGCCTTCACGAGCATCGAGATTTGTCTCTACGACTGAACTAACCAGAATCCACACTGACTGGGACACGCGGGCCGGTGCCCAATATGTGCAAAATAAACAAAGCAATAATCTAAAAACTACGGACACTTCGGCTCCCGACCGCTGCTCGCGGCCTTCGTGGGGCGCGCACACGGCGCGGCCTCGGGCGGGCCCGTGGCACCGGCGGCGCCCCTCGGCGGGGCGAGGCCCGAGCCNAGCGGCGACCCGCCACCGCCGTCCCGCTTGTGCGGTCTGTGAGAGCCGAGCAGCTGCGGCCGCGGCTCACGGCGTCCCCCCTCGGCATCAAACACTGTGGTGGGCGTGTGCCACGCGTGCCCGGGCTGCCTGCCCCTGGCTGTCCCGCCAGCCCTCGGCCCTGCCCCGCTGCAGCAGCAGCTCCGCCTCCTGCGCCTGCCTCAGCCCTCCTGGGCTTCTGCCCAGCAGTCCCCCTGCGGCTTGGGGGGCACGGCAGCTCTCTGGAAGAAGCT
>WEKY01010117.1:181300-216487 GCA_013390045.1 Picathartes gymnocephalus
TCTCTTCTGCCCTGTTGTGGCTGGTGCACCAACACCCACCCTCAGCCGTGCCTCCCGTGTCACTCTGGCACACCAGCATCTCATTGCAGATGCTGACATCCCTCTCCTAGACCTGCTGTGTAGCATTTGTCATATTCGGTGGGTGTGCCATAGAGGTCCATCTCCTCCACATCCAGTGATGACAGAAGTGAGGTCACACACAAGTGTTCGGGGTTATGTGCATGTCCTGATTTTGGCCGGGATAGCTAATTTTCTTAGAGGCTGGTGCAGTGCTGTATTTTTTGGATTTAGTATGAGAATATTGTGGGTAAATACACTGATGATTTAGTGGTTGCTCAACAGTGCTCACTCTAAGTCAAGGACTTTTCAGTTTCACGTGTTCTACCAGTGAGAAGGTGCACAAGCTGGGAGGAAGCACAGTCAGGACAGCTGACCTGAACTGGCCAAAGGCATATTCATACCATGGAACGTTGCGTCCAGTATATAAACGGAGAGGAGGAGGAGGAGTTGACTGGGAGCTGCTGATGCTCATCCCCCATCACTGAGCGAGGGGCTGGGCATCAGTCAGTGAGTGGTGAGCAACTGTATTATGCATCACTCATCTTTCTTTGGTTTTATTCCTTTATCTTTCATTGCAATTACTACCATTAGTATTATTATATTTACTTTGCTTCCATTATTAAACTGCTTTTAACCCAAGGGTTTTACTTTTTTTCCTGTATTCCTTCCCACCAGGAGGTGGTGGTGAGTGAGCAGCTGTGTGATGATGCTTAGTTGCCAGAGGGGGTTAAACTGCAGCAGTGGGAAGGGATTTGCTCCCTTTTTAAATTCACCCTTCTGGTGCTTCCACAAAAGCCCCTGTTGCCAAGCAGAGGACGAACCTGCTTTACTACTCTGCCTCCAAAACCTGCTCTGAACGTGAGAAGGGAACAAAGCTTTACATGAATGCAATATGGTACCAATGAGAACCACTGAGCTGGCCTCCCAAACCCATAAAATATCTTAAAACATAGTGGGGAAAAAGCAGAAATCACCTCCCTTGCTGGAGTGGTCAGTGGTTCGCAGATACTAAATAAAGGACTCCATGCTCAGATTCACTCAATGGCAAATCTCTTCGTGACTTTGCTCCACCACAGATCTACAACTAGGTGCAGACCCTTCCAGAGCTAGAACCCAAGGAGGCACTGCAAGAGGAAAAACAAATCACACAGCCAGGACTCTCCTGGAGATTGAGATCACTTTTATTTTCAGTCATTTTGGCGAGGATGTGTGGGCAAGTGTGGGTGTAGTGCGTGTATGTCTGGGCATGCATGTGTGTGCGCAGAGTCCTGCCCAGTGATGTAGATTACATGAATACCTGCAATTACAGTCCATGAACTGAGCCATGAAGGGTGTGGTAAGTGCTACACTGAGGCCCGCGTGCTTGCCTCTTCTTGTGCTTACTGCAGTGCAGCATCTCCCCCTCCTCGAACTGCTGTTCCAAGGATGTCAGCCCAAGATCCCATCCAAAGGGTGCAACAGGAACTGAGCTCCGGGATCTGGCAGGAGTGAGCCAGTGGATTTTCACCTCACTTAGTGAGCTCCTACGTAACACTTGCAGTTCCCTTTGACACAACCGTATCTAACTCCTCACAGTGAGGAGCCTCTACTTCTTTAACAAACTTTAATTGCCTCAGAGGTACAATGGGGAAGATAAGAGGGACCCAACATAAGCTCCAGTGCTACAGCACAGCCGAGCACATCTTGAACTCCTGGAAAAGCAGCACCCAAACACATCACTGAGTTTTTACAGCCACCATGAAACTGTGGCATGGGGGATGCTGCAACGGAGATGACCCATGCTTCTGCAGCCCCCAGTCTCTTCCATCTGATCTGAGAGACCATAAGGCAGGGTAAATCCCAAGCTAGGCTCTATTTAGGTTTAACTTTTTAAAGCTGAATCCCTCAAGCTCAGAGCAGAGACAATGCAAAAAGAACAGTACTGCCATGAAAGGAGACTGGTCAAAGGCATCCTGACCTTGTGGCAGGCTCAAAACAATCTTACTTCTCTGACCTTTTTGCTTATAGAACAGTTAAAACAGAGGTGTCCCACCACCCAGGACCCTCCGCAGCTGCCAGAAGTCTCCAAATACTCCTGTAAACCCTAATATGACCAAGATGTGCAGCATCACCCTTTGGGCTCCCTCTCATTCACCTCCACAGATTTTGTATGCTGCTTAGGGACATGCAATTCCTCACATTACATAGACCCAGAAGAAGGCAAAGCTGCTATCCTGGGAGTTTCGCTTGGATGGATGCAGGTTTGAATCCCAGGTTTTGCTTCAGAGCATAACACAAGGTACTCCAGGACATCTTCCAGCTGCTGAAAGTGCTGGAGTGCAAATCAGCTCACTAGCTCTGTTTCCAAACCTGCAGGAAATCAAAAACCGGTCAAGCAAGGGGTCTGCAAACCATTAAGCAAAACCAGTACAATCATCTCGAGTGAAGCAGGCATCTAGGAGATTGCCAGGAGATTGTCCTCCTATTCCAAAGGAGTTAAATTGTCAGCTCCACAGGGAGACAGCTGATGCCCCAGTCCTTTCTGACCTCTTTATAATACATCTTCAGTAAAGGCTGCAGAGTGCTCCACAGAGGCCTTAGTCATTTCTAACAGTTTGGTAACTCTCCGAGCAGGGACAAGAACAGGAATGTAATACATACTCTGAACTCAGGTATCTGCTGTTAGGGCACTGCATTCAAGCCCTCATTCCTTGTGGCTTGATTTATGAAAAATGACAGATCCTTCAAAAATACAGGGCCCTCATCCTTGGGGCTCAGGGATATTAAGTGGGGTCTGAGGCAGAAGCTCAGCAAAGAGACACTGTATGAGGATCCCAGTGTGCATCCTTAAACGACAGCGACAGCAAAATCAAAAGTACTATGAGTTGCTTGGTTTGGTTCTCCTGCATAGATCTCCCACCTGGCAATTGCAAAGGGGAGATGTTACTGAACTGCATAGAAAATTAAATGGCTTTTGCACATTAAAAAAATTCAGATGAAAACACAGTTACACCAGTTACTAAACATTGGGTGGATGAGCAATCACTGTTTCGTATTAAACAGACCCAACTAGATTGATCTCCATACTGCCACACTCCTGGCATTACGGCTTCAGTGCACAGCAACAGCCTGAGTGCCTGCAAAGGCCAGGGAATGCTCCCACGGAGGTGGCATGCCCCGGCAGGAGGGCTGCAGTCCCAAGGAGCAGCCTGTAAGACGTCTGCTCTGTCCTCTCACTCCTTCAATGCTCACGCATCCCAGACCAGATGGGCACACTGGGAAACAGGCCTCCGGCTGGAAAAGGATTCCAGTTTGTGGTTTCTTTACAATGTGGTTTCCACGCAACTTCACAGCAACAAATCGCTAGTTTCTTCCTATGGAGAACGGAAAGAGAGGTGAGTAGCAGCAAAACAGGAGGAGAAGGCCACCCAGCACGGGAGGTGACAGTAGCGAATGCTCTAACACAAGTTCTGCCTGTACCAGGCATGTTTCATGGGTAGCAAGACTCAAGACAAGGGAGTTTCCTAGCATTATTCCTGACTACCATTCAAAGACCTCACCTCCCTTCCACCTCCTCCAGCCACCACAGACAATTTTGAGTTTCCAGTTTATCCACAGACAACACAGAAACACAATCAATTAATGATTCTCACTGATATAAGAAGGTTCACTGCCAGAGGTAGCAGGTCAACACATGAAATCTGAGCCCAAGCCACTCTCCCAAGCTGGAATGATACCCTGAAGAGACAGGAAGCTGACTGAGCTGTCAGCTTTTATTTGGCAGGCTTTCCCCTTGAAGTAAGGTACATGGCTTGATTTCTTCTACCTGGTTTCTGGATCTCCTGCTGGAGTGGATTCTGCCCTGCTTTCCCAGCATTAAGTTCTTGCCAGTAGGAGGATTTACACATAAATCTTTGCACATAAGGCTGGCATCTGAAGGATCAGAAACCAGGGGTTATCATCTGTGCAACAGCAGCAGGTCCCAGCAGGACACATCACTGTCTTGCAGTGGCTGCAGGCCTGGACAGCTCACATCCTGGTGGGCACTGCATGCTGACCTGTACCACCCAGGTATGCCATCACAGCCCAAAGAGTTCAGAGCTGCACATTAACACAAGTATTTTAAGTCCCTCATCTCTCAGACCTCCCCCAGTATTGGATGAAGGGATCCTGGCTCTGGAAATGCCTGCCTCCTATTGATTTACACTAAATAACTATTTGCATGGAGCAGGACTCACACAGCACAGTTACCAGGGCTCAGGTGCAGGGCACAAACTAGCAGCAACATCTTTTAAGTACATTAAAACCACACAGCTGGGGGAGAAACCAGAACTTTGGTGCCAGCGCTCAGCCTGCCCTTTCCCACATCTGCAGAGGGAATTAGGCTGCTCATGAAGCATGGCTGCCAGGATCAGTCCAAGGGGATCAGTATCACTTTGTATCCCACAGCCACACACTGCTTCACTAGATCTGCACAAAGATGCCTGGGTGGCTTTGGTAGGAGGAAGACCAAAATCTAGATTTTTAGTGCTCTAGTGGACACAATGCATGGAGTGTACCACAATGGCAGTACTAGAGCATCCAGACATGGCAGACCAGCAGCTGTTCACGGATAGTTGTAAGACCAGGGATAAGAAATAGCATGTGCCAGAGGCACACTGACTGCCCTGCTTTTGTCCCTGCATGATCATAGCACATCCTCACCTCTTCATGGCACAATGTACATGAACGCACAGGGCAGGAGACATTTCCCAGCCTGCTTCTCTGCCAGCCTCTGCTCAAGATTGCTGCATGGGACACAGCCAACTGTTTTGTGGTGGAGTAATTTTAAAGGCTTCACAGTACCAACCCACTCCCCAGCAAAGCCTTGGGCAACTGCCACAAAACTCACTTGTCCAGGAACAAATCCAGGGAATCCCGCTACAGCTCATTTCAAAAGATTTTCCTCCAAGCAGGTCTGAATCAAATGGTATACCAAGAACATTTTTACATTCATCATGAGATCCAAATGGGTTTTCAACACGTGATCAATTGGTCCACAGAAACCTATCCCCAGTGCTTTCCCTCCGGCCAGCGGCCCTGCCATCTGCAGCAATCATTTTCTTTCATGCCTTGTCATCCCCAACCTCCAGATGACTTCATCCACTCCAGCCATGAGGCCCCCACCTGGGAGCTGCCCCTGCCCCACAGCATTTCTTTCAGAGTCCAAAGTCCCATTGATCCCTGTCAGCATCAACTCCACAACTGGAAAGATGGGAGCACTGCAGAGCATCAGCCATGTTCTGCCCGGTGGAAAACCTTTGGCACCAGCACGGACGGTTTATCTGGAAGACAAAAGGATAAAGAAAAAGTAATATAGCAGGGTTCATAGTGCTTGTGATGCATAACCTAAGACACATGATTTTCTCTAGGCTTCTAAATAGGGAGCATGAAGTAAAGTAAAAGTTAACACAAGCCTTTTTGAGAACACAAGTTTCCTGCCAGCAGAGTGACTGTGAAACTGGGACACAGTTAACAGACGTTGTGGAAGGCAGGCTGGAGGACAAGGAGGACAGGAGGCATAGCCTGACAGCACAGTACAACAAAAATGGCACCAGCAGCTTAGACATGTGCTGTGCCAAGTACGCACACACAGGAGGACCAAATAAACAGGCAGTAGTGACCTGTGACTCAGTATCAGAGCAGGTTTGTTTTCTGCCCCAGGTGGGCACTTCAATCTCACCTTCACACACAGCTCAACAACCACCCATCACTGAAGCTATTCCCACCAGAAGGAGTGGTATTTTGGAATGGGAGGGTACTGAACAGAGAGAACAGCATCTAAAGCTACTGTCAAGACACTGAAGTGAAAGTAATAGGCATTCACATGCAGCACAGCAGCAGACACCAGCAAGACACTCAGATGCTCCTCTAAGCTCCCTACCAAATTCCCTTGTGCCACTCCAATCAGAACAGATCATGGCTGAATTTCTATTTTGCAGGAAAACCCATGCATCAAAAAGCCAAGGAACTGGCTGCTTTTGTTGAGTGTTCCACATTTTTTCCCACCACAATACATATGTCTTTTCCAAGCACACTCCCACTCTGTGGAGTGAAGTACATATAGGCTATAGATACAAAAGAGGGCAGGGCTTCTGTCCAGGGGGACCTGACCAAGTTGGAGGACTGGACCAACAATAGTGCTGTAAAATTCAACAAGGACAAGTGTATAGTCTGGGGTCCTGATGGCTTGGGATCTGGTGGAGAACATGTTGGACACAAGCCAGCAGTGCATCTTATGGCAACGAATGCCAAGTAAATTAAAAAAAACAAAAACAAGGGAGACTCAGATGGAACAACAGGAAAGAATTTCTGTCTCAGAATAAAGTCTGGAGAGGTGGTAGCATCTCCATCCTTGTCATCCAAGGATGACACCTTCACCTACACAAGGTCCCACGGAACCTGACCTGCCCGTGAGAGTGGTCCTGCTTGAGCAGGGGGTGTACACAAATCTCTTAAGGTCCCATTGTACTAAAACCCACCTATGACTCCATTATCTCCTGATCTGTCCTGCCCAATGTGTGTCTTGCATCTACCACAACACAGCTCAGAGAACACCTCAGCCCATTTCACTGTACTTCTTATCCTGTGAGTGGGCTGTCTATAGCCACAAATAATTAGAACAATCCCCAGGCTGTGGGGCTGCTACCTTCCAGAAAGAAGTGCTTAGTGAGGGCATGTTTTATGTAGGCTGTCTGGTGTCTGCTGACAGGGGAATAGGTCTGCCTTCTGGTCTCACTTGGAACAAGGGCTGATCACAGTAGGAGTGGGGGGGTAAACCAAGGCAACATTAACTCGCTCGCTGCCGTTCTTGGGACAGATGATCTCCGTCAGTCCCTCTGGTCTCGGCTGACTCAGCAGTTCTCCTGTGGATAAAGAAAAACAATGAAAACTTTTAAGCACCAGGAAGGCAATTTTTGCTTTTAGCATGCCTTTCCTCTCCCCCTCACCAGGTAAGCACCCAGGAGCAAAGCAGGTAAGCACTGCTTACTCATCCTGCAATGCAAGCAGGTCCCATCCATGTAACCATGGTGAAAGTCCTGAGTACAGCTTGGAGACATGCTGGTCCCCACACGTATCTGCCATCTTTCCTGTCTCTGCTTTGAATCACTGCACAGACTTGAGAGCACCTTAGGGATTCATAGCCTCTAGATGGATGACTCCCTAATGCCTCTCTCCCTGGGTGCATTTGCTACAACTGCCATGGGACTGCTGCTGCATCCAGTCAGGACCCTTGGCTATGCTGTACTCTGCTGAGCATGCAAATCCCAGCTCCCAGCTGTCAGCTCTTCCATAATGGAGGCAATTCCAGCTCTGTATTGAGACAGTAGCAGTGGGGGGCTCCCACACTGCCTGGTATACCCCTCTGTGAAATGAGTTGCGTCAGCTCCGCTGTTCAAGTGCCAAGTTGGCAGCTCCTCACTGCTGGCACCCTTGCAGAATGTAGTTCAGGGCAAGGCAAAGGTCAGCATAGCGGGAGGGGAAAGCCACTTGCTGAGATGTGCCCAGCCCTGGGGAATACTTCCCCAACAGCTCGCTCCAAGCAAATCAAGTTTCCTCCTGGCTTCATTCCACACATGACTGGCCCCAGCAAGGCAGATGCCCCAGCCATCAACATGCCATTTCCTCAGAGTAGTCCAGCTACAGCTTAGACACCCAACAGCCCCAGAAACACCTCTTAATACCTGTCTGGGAGGTAGGCCTGCTCTCAAAGGCATATGGAATGACGAGCAAGGGCTCAGTTCTTCTGAATGTGCCTATATGGGTGCCAAACACAGCCTCCCAAGGCAGAGGCATCAGGTCACAACTGGCTTGATCAGTGACTTTCTTTACAGAGGCAGGCCAGCTGTAAGTGGGCTGCAGCCACAGGTCTACACAAAACTCTCTGGACCCATTAATCAAGCAGCCACTGTGAGCTGTCCCCACTTCCACTAAAACACTCAAGACAGATGGTGCTTGGACTCCTCTATTTTTAAATGCATTTGCAATAAAACTCCTCTGCTGTTAAAGAACATCAGAAAATATCTCCTTGTGTCTAGCTGCTATTGCCAGGTACCCCATAAAAAACAGAAAAGAAATCACACTTCAAAGTACTGCTCAGCCTGTGTAGCAATAGCACAACAGGCAGCCCCATCATGGGGCATGAAGCCCTACACATGCTGCCTCCCTCTTCTCCTTCTCTTCTCACTTTCAGGAAATAGCAGACTTAAAATCCCTTGTTTTTTCCAAAGCACATCATTTCACACCATGAAAACAGAGGGGAGGGCTTGGAAAGGAATACACACAGCTCCACTTGAGAGATACCCCACTTGCAGGGCCAGCAATTCCAGTTTGCTTCCATGGTCTGCAGTCTGAATTTACGTTTTATTTGAGTATCTCCCCTGATCTCACACCCACACTCAAACCTGAACTGGCAGAGCAGCTTTTAAGTGAGGAAGATGTGCCTTCCAAAGTAGAAGAAATGTGATGGCATTAGCAATTCAAAGTTAAGTCTGCAAGGCAGCGTCTTCAATTACATGAGCTGTCATACTTTGAATGCAGCATTGCACCCCATCAAGCATGTACACCACAGGGCTCCAAGTCCCAACAACTCCCAGGTTTCCAAACCCAGGTTGACTTCCAAGCTGCAGTATTGACAACTGTACTAAAAGCACCACCTCTGAAAGATGAGTCACAAAATCAGTGCAGCACTATGCACTTTAAAGACAAGGCTAATATCCATTAGATCTTAAAGCAGAGGAGTGCACTAAGACTGGTCTGTCTGCTTGAGCCTTCATTCCATTTCCATCTTCCCAGTTCAGAAATACTTAGATGGCGGTTTCTCAAGCAGAGGAGATTGCTGTAGGGTAAAATAGATGTCTGATTTGCAGGCAAACCCCTTGCCACAGCTCTACAGTCACCCATCTTTTCTTTATGGCTTTATCTTCCCCTCTAGGCTGTCTCTGGGATAAAGCTCACCTTACTCTCTGCCCAGCCCCAACCAAATCTCCTCCAGCCCCAATCCCATTTCCTGCTGACATACATGCTGCTCCCCAGAAGAAAGGCTTTTCTTACAATTTCTCCATAAGACATATCATGCACCAAGTGGACAGAAAGTCACTTATGCATCCTTACTATTCCTCCCCCTTTCAGCTAAAAGATGTCCTGCTGCTTTACTATACTCATCTCATCTCCTTCTCATTGCAAACTGGTCATCTTTGCTGCACAAACTCATCACAATACTAAACCAGGTATAACTAAATCACAGCTCATATCACTACTGAATAAAAGCCAGTGCACATCCCATTGCAATATAATGTATACTATAAACTAGCATTGAGATACAATGCTGCTTGGATACAACTCTCCAGGCCCACTATCCCTTAGAGGTTTCAGAAACCTCACATTTCTATTTAGAAATTATTCAGACTATAAGAGACTAGCAATAAAAGTCTTCAGGGCCACAGCAGGGTGGGAAAGAGGAGATCCAATGAGGTATTGAACTGATTGATACAAAAGGAAAAGCTAAGTGCCTCGCATGTGGAGGTGTTTGCTTGGTTTAATTGTTAAGTTTAAATGTAGCTGTAGTACCTCGTGTCTGCAGTACTTGTTGTGTCCCTATGTATAGGCTGTATTTTGGTTGCTCATTCCTCTGTGAGCATGTCACAAATTTTACTAGAAACCTCAGTTCTGCCTGCCCTCTCTGAAAGGTTGCCTGCAATAGCACACACACAACCACGAAGCTTATCCTAATCTCAACACGGACTTAGTTTTAATGTTAACTTCCACAGAAGCCAATAAGGTTTTAACCAAAACTCCAGCTACTTTGTCTTAAGGCTAAAGACTATGACAATCAAGTTGGTGAAGAACAACTTAATTTTTCAGTAGACAAATCTGCATCACTAAGATTATGCATCTGATTTAAGAGCATGAGCCCTACTTGCAAAGGCACTTTAATGCTGGGTACTTGCTGACCAAGGCCCGATGTTTAGATGCATTTAAATCCCAGTTCAGTTGATAGCAGAGAGGCACCCATCAAGCCTGGTTAAAAGTACCTGCAAGCAGAGAGCAAATGCTTGAGAAGATGCTCCTTTGCTGCCTCTCATTTGCAATGGCACAAATGGTGCAGAAAAGTTGTATCTGTCCCATGGCTACCCTCCTGGTGTTTTGGCACAGAAATTGGTCTCCACAACTTGGTAAAATAAAATGTGCTGCACAGCAAGTTAAGGTTGAGACACAAACCAAGACCCAGTCATGAAACTATGGTCAGTTTGGCTGCTGCCTTAAGTTGGTTTGTAAACTCCCCCAGACAGACGGTCTGAGCGAGTCATGCTGCCCACACCATTTAAAAGAAATGTGCTACACATGGGCAGTGCCAGCAAAAGGCAGGAACAAACCTTCACCCATGCCCAACGCTCTACCAGAAAGGCCTGTTTCCTTCCAACATTAGCCAGCTCACCTGAAGCAGGTCAGCAAGATGTTCTTCACTGCCACTCTTTTATCCCAGAACAGGCACAGGCTGGCTCAGAGTCCATGCCAGTGATCAGACCCATGCATGCTGCAAAGCACACTTCACTAGCCTTTAGAAAATACCCGTGAAATGCCAGATACCCGTGACAAATCAGACAGCTAGGAGAGAGGCTGACAGCAAGAAAAGTGAGTACTTGTAGGAGTGTTTGGTTTCTCCATGCTGGCAGCCAGACAAGGCCAGCTGTAAGCCTATTTGGCTGCCTAACAGAGAGGAACGTTTTGCATGCAGGAAGAAAAAAATCCCACCTAGACCATTTGTCTTCACACAGTTCCCACTGCAGTAGCTGTGCTAAGTGGCCCAAGGTTCCCCATTCATGTTTCAAGAATATGGTGCAAGGGCATAGGGAGAGATACTCTACTCTGGCCTGTCATGCCATCTCCTCTCCCTCAGAGCTCCTAGGAGAACATATCTACATGGTATCAGCCTGATGATGTTTGTCATTTTCATGCTGTCATTCCTGCTGTCAGGATCTGGGCCCCATTGGGACAAACAGCCAGCAGTGGATGAGCAGGACCTGGCCCCAGCTCTGTGGTGCTGCTTCTCCCTCTTCAGTCTGCTAGAGACCTTGAAGATATATAGCTCATGCTTCACAACGGCACGAGAGCCAAAACCAAGCTGTTCCTACATCCTGCCCTTCTTCAGCACTGACCCACTTACACCACCATATATTCCAGAGTTGGTCCAAGCAAGGACCCACTGGTTTTTGCAGCCTCAGTGCTCATATATTCTCTTACCCTAAATCCCTTCTCACTCTTCCTCCTTGCTGAAGGGCTTCCAAGACAAACCACTGCAAGTGGGGTTGACTGGAGATAGATTTTACATCTCAGCCTCAACTGCTCCTCTGTCAAGCCTCCTTTGACTAATCTTTGCTTTTGACATCTCTCAGCATAGCACTCAGCAGTCATGCCTTCAGAAGAGTAGAGAATAAAACACTTCAACACTGCCTGCATACTCAAAGCATGTGTCCCATGCTTGGTTTCCAACAGCAGTCAGAAAACAGGGCTCACATGAGAGCCCTGGGTCTCAGAACATCCCTCTGCGTTGCACGCAGTCCCATCCCCTTTCATCCATACAACTGCAAAGAAACTGGGGTTGGAAAAGCTAAAGCTTCTGTGCCCAGCTGTTTGTTGTTTTAAGGTTCAATGGCTGGAGCACTTACACAATTACATCAAAGCTGTCACAGAACCAGGGTGAGTTGAGTACCCATGTGCACAGATTTCCCCTTCTGCTTTAAGCGCAGGAAACGCCCTCACACACTGGGACTTTGCAGCCAGCTCTGCAAGAAATCTTCCAGGAGTCTTGGCAGAAGGAAAGGGAAAGAGATGGTCTCACAACAAGCCTGCTTCTACTCCACACCATGTAAATCTTGTCTTTGCCACTCCCTGCTTAGATGAAACTAATTACTTGCTTCATACAAATGTTGCTGTGCATGACACACAAGCTTATTCTCAAGCACTGTGCACAGAAAATACTGCTCTGTACTGGTATGAATTTTTAATATGCTCCTTGCAGCACTGCCCGCATGTCACGCACAAAAATATTCCCCAGAAAGATAGAACACTGCACTTGATTTATTCCTGGAGTCCTGGGCGACCTTACCTACCCAGCCTGCTTGAGGCAGAGGGCTTGACAGAGACCTCCAAGCTGGGATTTAATTTTTTCTCACTGAAGGCTATTCTCCTGGCAACAAATATAGGGGAAAAAAAAAAAAACAGAAAATAAGCTGAAAGCAGAGACACCACAAAAGGGAGTAGAGCAGGGTGAAATGCACATTGTGAACAAGTTTCATAAGCCTCATGTTGCAGTCCCCAGGCAAAGGGGCAAACAGAAACAACAGCAAAACTCCCAGCCTGTCGAAGAACCCTAGTGGGAGAAACTGCTGTGCAAAAAAGGCAACAGAGAAGAAAAACTCTGTTGGTAAGCACTGATCACAACAGCAGGCTGGTGAGCAGAGCCACCCATCAGGTACAAAACATGCTCAGGAACAAATGAGCCTGGGATTTGATACAGTTTAAAAAGAAAGGGAAGGCTTGAAAACAAAAAGAAAGCTTGCTCTGGAAATATGAAGTGGGAAAGGCAGCCAGTTGCAAGGCAAAGAACTAGCCTGCAGAGGTGAGTCCCCAAGACCAGAAGCTGATAGCACAGAGAAAAGGATGTAGAGAGCAAGGGTTAGAGCTTTCCAAAATATGCAAAAAGAACCAATTTCTCCTTTGAAGGGTTCAAGACCAAAAACACCAACAGCTTCCTTGAGCACAGAGAAGTCTCCTGTGGCTGTCCAGCTCCAATCTAGAGCATCACAACTGCTAGAGGGGCAGGCTCAGCCTCAGGGCTGCTGGCTGATTCAAGCATTGGACAACTTTCCAGCTCCTGCATTCACAGCATCAGTTGTCTCTCGAGCCAGCACCTCATCTCTAGGCCTCACAGCTCTGACTGTGGACATATATACGGCTCACCTTGCATACTTCCCCCAGATGGCTGCACAGGAAATTGTTTTCTCCAGGCTCTTAAGTCATGTGAGGTGAAGGAAACACAAAACAACCTCTGGAAATAAACAACAGTGCTTTTCAGCTTGGAGCTGACAGGTCAAGCTTCAGAACCCAGAGCTGCAGTTCTCCAGGCCAGGAACCCCAGAGGTGATGCAGAAGCTGGGCTCTACCCCAGCGCAAGCCCAGGCAGCTTTTCCCACAGCAGAAGAGATCACCCTGCACTTTACCTCCTTTCCAAGGAGCTGCCAGGCTAATTACCCTGGCCCGAAGCCCAGGGCTGTGCCAAAGGCTAAGGTGCTCCGCAAGGCCAGTCCAGGAGACACAGGCAGACAGGTGCTGTACCTGGCAATCACTTACTCTATTTTCTGGCACTCAGGGAAAGGGAGAGTCACACAAACACCAGTTATGGTCTGAAAGGCTTCAGGGGGTTAAATACTCTCCTTCTTCCCCAAGTCATTATAAGGTCAGCTAGCTCTTAATGCATCACTGTCACAGCAGAAGAGGACATTGACACACTGGAGCATTTGCAAAAGCTCTAGTGAAGTCCTTGGCACTGGGCTGAGCATACCTCTGGTTGGGGAACTTGAGTGAAAGTGTTCTGCATGTTCGACTCAACAGCTACAAGAGGTTAATTATTCAAATTCAAAATACTAAATTACAACTCATACACTCATTTTCCCCTCATGAATTTTTTGAGATTATCCCTTACCAGTGTGTCAGTACAAGGCTTCCAAGTATAAAACTTTGAAAACTCTGTGTTTTCCCAAAACATTAGTTCATTATATTTTTCTCAGGTACATAGAAGTTAACTATAGTTAGAACTAGAATTCAATTAAAAACAAATTTTAAAAACCCCTTACATTCCCCAAATCACACAATTAAGTACTTCCCATCTGCAGACTCTCAAACAGTAGAGCAGTAAATGATCAAAACAGGCCCATTAAAATAACTCCAGGAGCAGTCATGAAAGTTTGAGACTTCTGGCAGTATGAAATAAGCAGTTCTGAGAAATAAAAAGATGGTTGCCATCTAACCTACTCTTAACCCACTGTAGCTAAGTGATCTATCATCAATGTGGCTGCACAATGAATGCAACTTCTCTCTCCTCCTTCTGCAGTCTGTAAGATACTGAGTGCAGACAGCATTTATGCCAGGTAATACTGACATCACAGCAAATTGCCATGAGGAGAGAGGGCTGTGACTTTTGACTCTACTGCTCCTTCCAAAAACATGAGGGAAAGGGATGAACAAGATGCCATTTCTCCACTTTGTTCCATCAAACTCAATATATTTCAAATAGTATTTCAGCATGAGTAGCCTCCCTTGTCCAGCTTCATCTCTACCTATTCTGTTAGGCACTCCCATCTTTCTTCTTCCTGTGCAGTAGGAAGGTAGGAACAAGCCATCTCTTCCCATTAGTGACCAGAAAAGACAATGGAGAGAAGACGTAACCAAAGGGGACAAGCAAATAGCACAGCATAAAGTCTTAGAAAAATGAGAGGGGGCACTGGGGAAAGATTGAGAAAATAAAATATCTTCAAATTGCTGAATGCTTTGCTGTCCTTCCAATATCTGAAAAGCTTCTTGAATTGGCAGACTGCAACAAAGCACTTTCTGACAACTGCAATACAAAGCCATGAAAAATTGATTTGCTTCATTAACATTTTAGGACCTTATTAGCTGGAACGAAATTGACTGTCAAGGCATTTTAAGGGAGAGTCATGGTATAATGAGCTCAGTGTGAATTATCCTCATCCCAGAATAGAAACAGGCCTGTCACAGAGTAACCAAGCCCAGAATTTACCTTTTGGTTATTTTTAATTCCACCCCTTCAGCTCTATGTGCCATAAGCACCTTTTCAATCTGCCAAGGCAAGGCACCAGCTGGAGAAAAAGCTGCAGCCAGCCCCAACCTGGCTGTTCTCACCCAGTAACAGAGAGGGACAATTGTACATAGAGCATCCACCTGAACACTAGACACCACCGGCTGCAGACAGTCCAGACAGCAACAATTCCCACTAGTCTCAGCCCATTTTTCCAAACAGTAATTTCAAAGCTATTAGTCTTCCATCACAAAGGAGATGCTGACTCTTTTTTCATCCAGATGATCAGCATGCTGCAGGTCCAACTAAACGGAAAAAAAGCAGTTTAAAGGAGTTCTCAAGGCTGTTACTATGATAAACAGTTAACAGGCAGGGTCCACTGAAGTCTGCAAGGAGTACCAAGACTAGTCACCATTCTGCTACCTCTGTCTCTGTGTTTGGGTCACAACACATTAATAGGTGGCCATGTGAAAAGTCAGCCCCCAGAGCAAGCCTTACAAGACTCAGTCCCACTGACTTCCAGCCTTATGCAACTGATGAGGCAGAGCCAAGACTCTGCCTGCCCTTCTGCTAAATTTAGAGAATTAGTCAAGTCTGTGAGACGTTCTTCCTCACAACAGCCTAGCTAGTAATACTGCACCCTGAACTGGCTGATTGTTTTCTGCCTACCCCAACACAAAAACTAGAAAGCCTCAGTGCAGGTACTACACAGTGCACTTGAGGAAAAGCAAAAGGAAGAACCTGACGCAGATTGCTGCAACACGAGGGTTCATGAGCAGACCAGACCATTAACTGGCAAAGTGTCTTGAAGCATTACTACAGAGACAAATCCATGTGCTGATGTCATCTGCTGATGACAGACTAAGGCTGGGAGAGCACTTCGGACAATTTTTTTTCCCTGTTCGCTTACTCCTTCCTCGCAAGATGTCCATGCATGCCATGGCTGAAGGTAGGATTTGGCTATGAAACCCCTCTTCTAGAAGTTGACAGGTGTCCAGCTGGGAAGTGAAAAACCTGGAGTTTTCCCTTGTAGTAACCTTTTACACTGCCGCAGCATCCTTTCTTTTCTCCTCTTCGTCTTTCTTTTTTTTTTTAATTTACTTGCCTTTTGCCAGCCAAGAAAAAGAACAAACCAAAACACACATGCAAGACTTGCGTCTACATGTTCTCCCAACAGTTTTCTCTGAGATTAAATAAAGCCTTTTCTGGGTAAAATTAACTGGACTCCATGAGTTGCTGTTGCCTTAGGGCCATTCCAAAGTTTCAATGTGTTTTGCAAACTGAATTGGAAGGAGCTGTATTTTCAAACCTGTTGTGGTAAGTATTCTCTCCCAGATCACTAAAGATGAGATGCATAAGCAATATTCCTCTGTAAAGCTATTTTGGTCACCCTAAAACACTCGCTGTTCATTAGGACAACCACAGAGTCCACTTAACACAGTAACATTTTTTTTACCCTTCAACATCGACGGGTCTAAGGAGAAAAGTCTTAATGCCACAGGTTCTGCTCATACTCAAATGTTCAATCAAATGTTTCAGCTGGTTATTGAACCAAATTGAACTCATCCCTGTTCTAACCTATCACCATGACTTCGTATTGAAGTCATTTTACTGGGGAATTTGGTCTATGCACGTACATCACAAAATTTATTCTATGCTCATGCTTAATTGGAACAAAATGCTTCCTTGGCACTTTCCCTTCAAAGCTATCCACTTTCTACAAAGTAATAATTAATCCCACACTACATGCTGTTCACAGGTACAGCTTCAGCTGACCAGGAAGCTGCATGATCAGAGAAGTTTCCTTAATTACAAGGACATCAGATATAATTTCCTTCTTTGCATATATTTGTTTCAGTTACACTCTAGTTTGTTAAGTACATCCTTAGTCAAGTGTTTCTTCCTTGTGAGACAGAGTGTGATGTAGATTTGCATCAAACTATATGGCTCAAATCAGAGGAAGCAGAGCACCAAGACCAGTAGCCAGTTCTCTCGGTCTCATGCAAGGTCTATGAAAGCACTGCTGGTGCACACGTAAGTGCCCAAGCAGCACTCCAAAGAGCTCGGAGCCTGCGTCTCCCTATGCCAACAGAGCTGAAAAACGGATTGTTTCAGATCTGCTCTGTTTGGTTTGAAGTATCTTTTGTTCTTACCAAAATTGCTATCTTCAAAGTTTGAGTGACCTGCTGGCTTTCTCTTGCTCAATGATAGAACAAAGCTCTGTCTGTCCTTTTACTATTAACAACTTTTACTTGTTCCATTTTCTAGAGGGGATGAGAACTAACCTTTTAATTTTTCTTTTCTTTTTGTGTTGATTTGTGATTCCTTAGCATTTCCAATAATTTAACCACTCTTTTCTGAACCCTCTCATTTCCTACATGACAGACAACTAACAGCTGTAAATCAATGCAATAGCTAGCTTTGTCTTACAAATACCTTTTTCCCAAGTGTCGTGGTTTGCTGAAGAGTGGAAAGACATCACTGCCTGGTTATCAGACCAAACACCTGAACCCACTACACCAAGGAGAAGAGCTTATTTATGAACTTAATATTATAGATTGCTTTTTTATCTCTGTTGAGACCCATTCTTACTGCTTTTTATTCTACAACTGGAATGCCTCTCAGCAAGAAGCCATGCAAATAAGAAACAATAGCTTTGCTACTTAACTCTGTAACAGAGTTCACTGCCTGCTAAATGCCATCTGGTCTGGGTTCTCAGTGCCCAAAAGTCAACTGCACCATCTATCTTTGATGTTTAAAAATCACTTTTATGGTAGTCATGTTTGCTACTGAAACAGTAAAGAGCTTTGGGGCTCAGAAAGAACTCACCAGCCTCCCAGAGAGGCAGCAGTGCTACCAGGAGAACATTTCTCCTCCACCATTTCCTTTACTCCCCTGCACCTTTCCAACAGCTGCCAGTTCTCTCATAGGAACTCCATCCCAGAGCAGAGCTCTCTCCTAGACCCCTATTTGTGCTGCAAACCAGTATTACTTCCAGATTTCAACCAGGTGGATAACTCTGAGGTACTTACCAGTGTCATTCTAACACAGCCCTAACCATCCCCTCCCTTCAGGTGTTTCATCAACTCACCTGAACTGCAGGCTTACTGGCTCTCCTCTGGATGGGATCTCTTTTGAGGAGAAACCACCTTAAAACTTCCCAGTCATCAACTTACACTGATCAAAGAGGAGACTCAGGGACATCTTAGGCATACACTGGAGAGTGAAGACTACTGGGATTGAAAAAAACCAGGAAGCAGCAGGATGCTTGCTCTCAAACGCCGTTCAGGCCCCTGATCAGGCATGCTCTGAGGGGAGGTGAAGCAGGTGTTGCAGCTCAAGAGGTGGCTACTGCCAGAAAAGTGGGAAAAATGCTAGCATACAGGAGGATACATTTCAGAGCTACTTAGAGCTCACACAGTTTTAGACAGTGCACTTTTCACAACACAATGGCAGAGCAACAGCCAAAGAAATAAGGTCAGTCACACATACTGTATGCCATTGCCATTACAAGAGAAGTAAATGCTGCACTTTGTCCAGGACCACAGTTTGTTCTGAGATGCAGGAGGCCCTAGAGGACTAGCAGTGTTTTGGACACAGAGGGTTAAAAGGGAAATACAAGCCAGATTAGACTACATCGAGCCTTTCCTTTCCTCCACCACTACCAGAATTTTGCTCTGTAAAAGAAAAATTCAAGAAAGCACAGACAGAAGAGCTGCTTCTATCTGTGCACGTCAGGATTTTGCACGCTTGGCGCTAGTGGAAATGTGTCCCACAGTTCTGGACTTCAGCAGCAGCCACCTGGGAGCCAGACAGAGGCACCTGTCTCCCTCCTTCCTGAACTGGTTCCCTCCCACCTTCCTCAGTCTCCTGCATTTCGCTCTTAAACGCTCAAGCCAGGACAACAGTCCTCCAAGCAAGGCAAAGCTTTATTAAAAATGACTTCCGATTAAAAAGGGGTTTTAAAACCTTTTGTAATGATGACCGGATTATCTGCATCATGCTGCGTTATGCAACTGAGAATAATGGAGCACAGAGCAATGGGTAAAAGCGCAGTCTCCAGAGAACCGTAACTTTGTGGGCTGCTTTCAGTTCTAACACTCACCTGCAAGATTCAGATGGGATTGGGTGCACTTGGTACATGCCAGAGAAGCAGAAACATGCACAAAACTTGTATGATGCAGCAGCTGCAGAGCAGAGGCTGTTTTGTGACACAGCTTTCAACCAAAGGTGCTGTTTCAGGGAAATACTGACACTAAATGCTTCAGGAAGCACAGCTAAGAGTAATAAACTCTGACCTAGAGCCTGGCCATGGGTCTGCCATAAAACATGGCAACTTGTGATCCCATACTGGCAATAAACCAGAGGCTGGTCAAGAACTTGCTGAGCTGCATTATTTGCCTACAAAAGCATCAGTTAAGATCCTGCCAAAATCCAGTAATGATCACCTCAGAGCCTGCAGGGTTCCCTCTGGGCACACACATGCTCCTTTGAGAAACTACAAACTTCTTGCTTACTCAAGCTGCCATGAAAATGTCACCAATGCTAGATCACAGCATGATCCTTCACGTGACAGCATGAGCAAAACTCCCTGCCCAAAACTCCTGGGAGTACAGGTTCAGGTACACAGATCTAACTGGACCTTTTAGTGAGGACAAAGCACACTGGAGTTTCATTCCCTACACAGCCCTCTGGCACCATAATGAACCTGAACAAAAGCATGACCGAAGTTTGAGTGAGACTCACTTTGCCTCCATTTTCACCCACTGAACACTTCTACACAATTGTTCAACAAAAGTTTAAAATTATGATAAAGTAAGAAATAAATTCTTGCTCAGCAGATTTCTGAGATATCAAGGTCAACAAAAAAAGGCATCTCTTCCCAACATCTCAGCTGTCTTCCTTCACTCCATCTCCATATGAAAGCAGGCGTGGGATGTTTGGAAACAACTCAGAAGGCTGTTGAGAGCAGTCAGCTATAATATAATACGAGCTCGAACCTCCACAGAGAAAGTTTTAACAAAGGAGATGGCCTAAAAAAACCACCCAAACAACCCAAACAAATAAAAACCCAAAACCAAAATGAGCAAGAAAGTTTGAAAGCTTGAATTACATATTCCTGACACCAAGAACTCAAGGTTCTCAGGAGGGCATGATTACACCAGTGCATTTTCCAGGCAGGGATGGCTCAGTCCTGGTCCTAACAGTGTACAATGAAAGGTCCATGTATAAAAGAGACCTGTGAAACCAGACACATGACTAATTTCCATGTAAACTCCCACTGCATCTGCTACTTTGGTGCCAGTCAAACATCTTTCCTATACTGTCCTCCCAGAATTTGGAGGATGAGTGAAGTAGTGGTGTGTGTGTGTGTGTGTGTTAAAATCCATCACCACTGCCACTCACCACATCTACAAGATGTTGATGAAGCTCAGAGCCATCAAAGTTCTGAGTCCCAGAGACCCTCTACTGAGCAGGCAGGGCTGGAAAGAGCTGAGCAGGGTTGTAAGGGGGCCCCAACACAGCACTGGCACGTGCTCAGCATGAGCAGGCTGCCCTCAGAGCCCTGAAGCTGCAGCATGACCACCTGACTTCACAGAAATAAATTTATTCTTTCACACTGTAGCCATCACTTAGTGCCCAACCAAAACAGATTTAAGCTGTTCCATAGTAAAAATAACAGCGACCAAGAAACATTATGTCAGATCACAGGAAAGGGAAGCTCTTTTCTGCTAGATTTTCTAAATTTAGCCACTTTGATATACTGGAGTCATATGGATATGAGAATTTTCCAAATCTAGTGCATGCATCACTGTCTGAAATAAGAGCGTGAAAATCTCTCGGACAAAGAAAGAGGCTGTTCAAAAGGAAGATTTAGAGAAAGGCACAGGGAGCTGAAAACTCATCTGATTATGCAACGAGTCTAAGTAGGCCTGGTGCTTGCTGTCGACTCCCTGGTTTGGAAACCTGCCATCAAGCACCCTCTGCTTCAGCACATTCAACCCCATCCAGCAGTTCTGCCTATAAAATTGTGGTGGGTTAACCCTGGCAGGACAGCAGGTGCCAACCAAAGCCATTCTATCACTCTCTTCCTCAATGGGACAGGGGAGAGAAAATACAATGAAAGGCCCATTGAGATAAGAGCAGGGAGAGATCACTCACCAATTGCTGTCATGCGCAAAATAGACTCAACTTTGGAAAATTAATTTTTTACCAATCCAATCAGAGAAGGATAGTGGGAAATAAACCCAAAGCTTAAAACACCACTGCCCTAGCCAGTCCTTCTTCCTGGGCTCGACTTCACTCCTGACGTTTTTCCTTCTAATTTTCTCTACCTCCTCCTTCTCCAGTGGCACAGAGGGTCAGGAATGGGGTCTGCAGTCAGTTCATCACAGATTGTCTCTGCTGCTCCTTCCTCCTAAGGGAAGGACTCCTCACACTTTTCCCCTGCTCCAGTGTCAGGCCCCTCCCACAGACTACAGTTCTTCGTGGACTGCTCCAGCATGGGGACATAAGTCCAGCCAGCAAACCTACTCTAGCATGGGCTCCTCTCTCCATGGCTCCACAGGTCCTGTCCAGAGTCTGCTCCACCACAGGCTTCTTACAGGATCACAGCCTCCTTTGGTCATCCACCTGCTCCAGCTGCAATTGCTGCTGCAAGGGGTTTTAGTTTTTTTCCCCTTCTTATATGCTGTCCCAAAGGTACTACCACCATTCCTGATGGGCTTGGCCTTGACCAGTGGTAGGTCCATCTTGGAGCCTTCTGGCATTGGCCCTGTCAGAGAGATGGGAAGCTTCCAGCAGCTTGTCACAGGAGCAAACCCTGTAGGGCCCCACTCTTGCTAGCAAAACCTTACCATGCAAACCCAATGTAAAAATACAGCCACACACAGTGAGGGCGTAAGAATCGCCATGCAGACCAGGAGAGGAAACACAAAATCCTTCCTCTCTTCCCCTCATTGTAGTAGCACAGACATATAGAAAGGACAAATTTGTTTATCTTCCCCTGCCTGGCATGTCCTGGAAATGTGGAGATGTCCACCTGCTTCTCTCTGAACACAGCCTGCTGGCTTCCTGAAGATACAGTCCAGATGAGGCTTCCCCAAGAAAGTCAACCCATCCAAAGGACTACCCAGGTAATACTTCAAGCCGGAATTGATTATTCTAGCTCTCACTGCTTGTTCCTAGTTGGGCTGCTCAGCAATATGGTGGTGCAAGATGGAGTGACTCAAGAAGTTCAACAGTGAGACAGAGGCTGGCTGGCTCAAAGCTCACATTAAGGCAGTGGAGGCCAAGTCAGCAGCTGTTCTCTCAACCTACAGCACACTTTTAAAAACCACTTTAGACCCAGAAACAGCTCCTTGTCATTAAGTGAGAGTTTGGCATCACACAGCTGTTGCTCAGTCAGACACCAGTTTGTCTGGATTTGCAATTTCCCATGCCCTTTGGCTACTCCCGGGCACGTCTGCAATTTGCAAGACGCTTTCCATACAGCAGATCTCTCAAAGGTGTGCAGAGCAGCCTGGCTGCCACCCTATTGTCACTTCTGCTCCAGCTCCTGTGCGTCCCATCATGACTAAACCTCCTGCTAAGGAAGGTCATCACTCCTGTAAGCCACTCACAACTTCACAGATGAAGAATTACAAAAGTAAGGGGACAACTAAGTCATGTAGCTGCCTCAAGTCACCCTTTGGTCCCATATAGGCAAGGTCCCAGCTGTTCAGCTCTTTTTGGGGAAAAAAAAGAATTCTACATAAACAACTTGAACGATTCGCTATCACACATCACAATAAATACAGCTGCATATTATTATACATTGAGGATATAATCCTGAAAAGTGCAAAGATCAGCAATTTGACAGACAATCATGCTATTTTTCCCCATAATGTAGTAAAAGAGAACATAAGACTGGTGAGTTACACACAATATAAATACAGAGAGAGGGTAGAAAGATAAAAATTCAAGTTGTCAGGAAGGTCAATATAAGGTGACTCTTTACCAGAATGGATCTTTATCACCAGCCATTACCCCATCTTTTGGTACTTCATTCTTTATTGATCTCAATTTATCTGAGAATTTTAATGAGAGATGAAAATGCAACTATTCAGACATGAGCACCAGAAATATTTAGAATACAAGACAGATGTTAGGCAGTCAGACTCAGACAGAGGTCTCTGCCTCTCCATTCCCCACACTGTACAGCCTGTGCACTTCAGCTCTGCACATTGCTAACTTCTTGCTTTCTAACACTGTTCAGAGAAAAACTGCTTGCCGTCCATAGACTGCTGCTTTTAGGAAAGAGGCCACAGGGAACTAAATAGCTAGCAACAGAGTTCCACAACAACAGCTAGAGATGCAGCAGGGAGCTGCTGCACCATGCAGACTCACAGTCTGTGCTGCAGGACAATTTTGCAGTTCTGCTGCATTCATCATGAACTTTAAGAAACAGCATGACAAAGATGCCTTTTTCATCTGCTGCAAGAAGCTCACCCTCTGTATGTTGCCCATGTAGCAAGGCGGGGGGAGAGGTTCTTCCTAAATGTGAGAACACTTGTTTTGGGATAGGTTTGGGACAAATCAGCCCTTCTAACAGTCCTCTGCTGCCAACTTTGCATTGATACAGAAGAACCAAATGAACTGCACGTGTTTCCCAAAGTCAAGCAAGGCCAAATCACTGTACATCTTCAATATTTTTCCATTGTGTGGTTTCATGGGGCAGAAACCACTAGATGCATTGGAAGCAAATTAGGTCAAGCACCTCTGTCTCAAATCAAACCCTGCAGATTTTGATGCTGTGGAAACCAAGGCCAATTAATTTTTCAGGAAGTTCATCAACAACCCTACCCTGCTGCAGGGCAGGATCTGTCCCTTATCAGATACCATTGCTCACTAGATATTGCTGGAGAGAAAAACACCTGCTAAAAATGCAAAGAACATGCTTCAAGAGGAATTCAGCACATAGACTGCAAAGTTACTATGTATAGATCATTCAAGAAACAAGTCTTGTGTGATGTGTGCCATAATCTTGTATTCTGTTAGGAAAAAAGCCTACAATATTAATTTGATCACCAGTCATTTGTGGGCATGAGGCCCATAAATCCCTGTCCTATCACTGTTGTACCTTTGTTTTGTTCCTGGCACATTTTAACAGGAAGAGATTGAAAACTCTACAGAAAGTGATGGGTACCATGAATGAAGGAAGAAGGAGCTTTCCCAGAATGGTCTAGGTTCCTGCAGATAACACAAATAAAAATGCTTCTCTAAACTGGACTCTTGGCAAACATCACCCTAAAACTGGGTAAAAGAGATACCCTGGTATTGCTTTCATATAGAATCTTGCAGAAATGCACTTAGACAAGCTTGGGAAATCCCGTCAATAAAAGCCCAGCCGAAGTCTCCCATCATCTTATCAGCACAATTCATTGGATCCTAGATCAACAACAATACCGCTTCCTGGAGTGTTCAAGCACCAAATCTGAGTCAGCACTTGGCAGTACAAGGCATGTCTGAACAGGAGTTGAGATGGAACTTTATTTTGTGCTGAAGGTTACTTGCTCTCACAGCTCAGTTTAGTCTGATCTTCACAAAGCCCTCAGTCTACTAGACCTCCCAAAAGAAGCACCTTGCTCATCTCAAAGCTGTTCTTTGGTTCATGCAGAGTCTGCCATGCTTAACTGCCAACTCAAAATTAATGCTACCTTGTAAAGTCTGTAGGTCCTAGACCATTTTCATACTCATCCCCCAGGAATCTATAGCTAAAACCAGTAAGGAGTATATTCAGTACATCTTTGGGTAAAGTTCAGAGCTCTTGAAAATGACCACTGGGAAAACAAAAAATCTGAAATTAAGGTCTTGTTTTAAACCACAACCAGCTCCAGCAGGCAAGCACTCCAGCAGTCACGGCTCAGTCTGAGCACAGCCTCCATCCACTGGCCACAGACAAGTCACCCCTAACCACAGAACCTGCAGGATTCTGAAACTACACTACCACTGACCATGCTGGCAACCCGAACAGCTTTAACACCAAGCTTTAGCCAAGAAAACACCACAAGTGCAATACATCTTCAGCCTCCAGCAGCCTCCTGAGGCAGAACCATAAGCCCTCAAAGGCAGGGATGTTCAGTCCACCTGAACATCCCAAATTAAATTTCTAACAGAGCCAACCAGACATTTTTTTCACAGGTCTTGCAACCCCCAATCTCAGTTCTTACATCTGGTTTCCCAGAAAGAAACTGCTAGAGGACAAAGCTCTCCCAGCTGGTCTAGCAGGAACAAAGGCCACATTCACACAGGTGACCTTGCCATCCAAGACTGTAAACTTCATCCACAAAACAGCTTCTAAAAACACCATGGCCTTCTCATCCTCTGTGTAAGACAGTTCCTTCACGCTGTGGTCACCAGAATCCCATCAGCCCTCCTAATGTAGGCAAGACCACCACAGAGCAGACCATGGAGGCAGGCTGAGACTCCGGTAACCCAACTGCATTACTTTCTCAGACACAGATAAATTCTTACCTAGTCAAAAGCACTGACACATTTTGTTTGCAGCAGAGGAATTTGGTTGTTATAATTCACACAGTACTTCAGGCACTCCCTTCCCACTCCTTGTCCCTACAACGAGCTCCCTTAAATAGGCATCCCACAAGCTCCAGAGCACCTGAGAAGAGGTGATCTCACTTGGCACCAGCCAGCCTGTTTACTCCCACAGTTGTCCCCATCTCTGTGACAAGCACAAATACCACAAATAAGGGGAGGGAGATAAAAGGACATAACTGATAATCTTGTACTCAACCCCCAGACCACAGTTTTCTTTACATATCTAGAGAGGTTATTATTCTTCCTCTATTCAGGATAGGGGGGAAAAGAAAGGTAGAAAAAAACTGTACACTGATGACTTCTAAGAATTCAAACCCCACACAGGACTTTCCACTAAATAAATTTTTCCCCTTCCTCCCTGGCAAATTGCTTTCAAGAGCCAAACAAGTAGCTTTCACTATTACTAGTAAATTTCTAATTGAAGAGCACGCTAGGCTACCACAGTTGCCTGCTTAATACTGCAAAAGCAATAGACACCACAGCAAATAGAATTACCTACCAGATGCACGCTTATTTTGGTTTTAAACTGATACTGTTTTTCCACATCTCTGTCCCAATGTCAAGTAACACGTTCACATCCCCAAATGACAACCATGATGCAGCACTGTTGGTGATTTTCCACCATCCTCTCCTGAGATGCATAAAGAGTAGGCCCCTGAAATACACCTGCATGTGGATCGTTCACATGCTAAATCTCAACTAAACTTACATGGGAAAACTTTTCCCACTTCAGTGTTTGTAGAAGCAGGTATGGTATCACCAGATGTGTGAGCACACAAGACAATGCAAAGCACGTTTCAGGACACCTGTGTCCAGAACATGCTGAAGCACCAGACAAATCAGTCCTCACATAATCGACTGACTCCAGAGAGGGGAAAACCTCCATCAACAGACTATCTCACCCTCGCAGGCAGTAGCTTTTAAACAGATCTCATGCAATGAAACAAAGAATCATTTGGTACCCAGCAAATCTTTTATAGGTCATTTCCTGCAAAGAGAAATTTCAGCAACTGTAATAAAAACCACACACACACACAAAAAAAAAGTAATGCACTCAAGGCCAAGAACTCTGCTTTGCTTCACTAACCAAACTAAAAAGATCCACTCAACCAAATCTAGCATCTCCCTGGTTCAGCTGTAGCAGCTTAAAGTCCAGGGACTCAAAGCCCAGAGATGACTCCCATGGGAAACAGGTCAGGGAAAGCAAGTTGCTAAGGGACAAACCAGAAAAGCTTCTCTGTTCCAGACCTGACATACCAAGAAAGCTTTCTTTTATCAGAAATGCATAGGAACATTTTGTGTAAGAAAGAGGATTCCTTCAAGCAAGGAAGTGGATTTCTCAAAGCAATGTTAAGTGTGCATGTTGCCATTCTAATTTCAAGTAATTTCAGCAAGTTCTATATTAAGAGCTTTAAAATAAAAGCCCCCAAACACACACAATACAAGATAACCAGACACTGCAGGACAGCTTTAAGAAGGCAATTCAAAAATCTTAGCCTTTCCTCCTGTTCCAGCATCCTCCCAAGGCAGATTGTCAGGCACAAGCCCAGGTTGCACCAGCTACTTCAGTTCTCCCCAAAGACTGGTTCCCACATCTATACCCCACCAGGGACAGTCCCACGGCAGTCATCCACACTGCATACCACACTCTTCCTCTGGCAATTTCTCTGTCTCCTCCAAGACCACAGAAACTTACTGTCCCTTTCAACATGTTGTTTAAATTAGAGGATGCCACAGCCACCAAACAAGAGGACTTCAAATGCTGACCTTGCAACACACAGGTTAATATGAAGGAAATCTCTAAAAATCCCTGATGGCACATAGGCTACTATTGTGTTTCTACACTGTTACCTACAGCAAGTCACACCAGTCAAGGTTATCAACAGCACAGAAATCAGCTCTAGACAGTAAACTAAATTATCCATGCTAGAGCCAAAGAATGACAGTAGCTTCCCCAAGCCCAGCAACCAATCTATGCTCTTATTCTCCCAAACCACAGGGCCCTGTTCAGCTTCATCCAGAGCTCATGTGGTGCTGAAGTCTTGTCCCACTGTCTCCAGTTATGCCACAGTACTCTGCTGAAGCCACAGCCTGCAGGACAGTGTGACAACAGCCCCAAAACAGCCATAGCATCTACTTTGAAAGTCAAGCAAAAAAAGACTCCACCTGCAAATGGGGAAAATAGAAGGCTGCCTAATGCTAGCGTCAGGCTCTATAATAAGCAGGTGTTGCTCTACTGCAATTGTCTGTGAAAAGAACCCCAGCTGCTTAAAGCATGCCTACAAAGTGGAATTAGACACCTGACATGAACGTTTTACTGAGCAGCAGCTCAAATTTTGGAGCAACTTCTGAGTCTTTCTGACAAAACCAGTCTCACCTGCTCTCGCCTCACCTTGCATGGGGTGACTCGACATCATGACACATCACAGGATCTTCCACCTCTATCTCCTGACTCTATCCCAGCCACCAAGGGAGGTCATGATAGCTTTCACTCCAATGCAGGTCTGGTGAGCACAGATCACTTTGCATCATGTACATAAGGGGGCCTAGTTAGCCCTACTCTAGCTATGACAGAGAGACTCACAGGGGAACTACACTATGATACCTCCATCTGTACCCCTTAAGGTGACTGGCAGTATAATCCCTGCTTCTGTTCACCCTCAGTGTGGGAGACAGGCAGAGTAGAGGCTTGTGAACTCCTCCCTGCTCTGATACCTCAAGAAGAGGACAGCAAGGCAGGCAGCAGATGTTCACTTTCTCTCCACAGGAGACCTCTTGCTAGTCCTCCAGAAACTTTCAGAGCTCTCCTATAGCTCTGGAGCATCCTTTTGGACAGGAGCTGCTAGGCTCACACAGTATCTTTGCCCATGGCTTTCTATCTGTTGTCATGTTTTTGCTCTGTGAAAACCCATATCATCTTATCTTACTTGTGACAGCATTTTGCCCATCTTCTGCGATGGACACAGACCCTGGCTTTCTTGTCTGCATTTGTACAGCCCCTTTACAAGGCAGGAATAAAGAAAAACCACCAGTCAAACATAATCCCTCCCTGTCCAGGAGGCAGAAGAATCATGCATAGGACATCAGGACACCTTGTACAAAAGACAGTCTGGAAGAGCCTGAGGTGATCCAGACCCAGCCTAGCACAGGGCAAGCGGAAACAGCAGCAGGGCAGTTAGCAGCTGCACATGAATGCAAGCTTGGAAAATCCAGTCACATTTGTCCAAACAAAGCACACGTGTCTACTATCAGACAGATGGCAAACCACCTCCACCCCCCAATCCCAAGTCACTTAATAGCTTACAGGACATGAATAACCTAAAAGCTCTTCAGTCCAGGGGCTAAAAGAACATCACATACAAATTAGAGCATTTCACAATGCCTGTGATGACCCAACTGAGATCTTACTGTTTTGGAGAGGTGAACCATTCCTGTTGGTCACTCGAAGAGAGATATCACTTTCTTAGCCTGGTAGGGACACTTTTATTTATATATCACACAAATGTAAAAGAAAACAAAAAATTCAACACACTGAGTTGTTATCAGCCAAGTGGATGACTGCAGCCTCAAAGCACACTGAGATTCCAGCTCTGATGCCAATTCAGTTACTATTTCATCCAGCTACAAAACTGTTTCAAACACAAAAACTTCCTTAAAAGGACCCTAACAAGGCATTTTTGTATCACTTTCATTTACTGTTTGCAATAAACCCTCAGAAAACTGAATCCAGAGTCTCAATTTTTATTAACCATTTCTACACACAGTAGCTTGTTCCTAGAGTATTTCTGTGCATATTATCAGTGGAAGCTATAGTGTGCAGGACAGAGAGGAAAGGGAAGGAGAGGGAAAGCCAAGATTAATTCTCAACTCATGAACTCCCTTTTTGAAGACGATTCTAACAAAAATTTTGGATGACCAAAGAATGTACCATCAGTTTCATGAATGACGACACAGATTGCACAAGCACAGAGAGCCAGATTGCACTTCCATTTTTGAGCACAAATTTGGCAGTGTCTACACAGAAATATTTCCCGTATTAAGGTCAACTGGCTGCAAAGCACTTCTTCAGTGCAGTCCTAAAAAGCCCACAGACCTATTTAAGTTTTAGGAGCATTGTAATTGCCAGAGATTTCCACTAAAAGAGCTTGGAAAGAAACACAGACATCTCCCTCACTACATATTTTCGTAACATTAGACCCATCTCTTTCCTACACCTTGTCAAAAATGACACCAACCATGATTCACTTGCATGACAGCAAGCTTGGCAGCACGACTTTAAACATGCACGCCTCCTGATCAACAAAATCAGGAGGAAAAAAAAGTCTTCAGCTTCATGATTGCCATTTAGGGGCTCCCAAACAGCCTTATTCATAGAGCAGATAGACAGCAAAAAATATTTTAGATTAAATGCAGACATACAGGGCCTCCCAAGTCAATTCACAGTTCACATTTCTCATATAGTCCAGATCAGACCTGGGCTAGATTTAAGCATCATCCATGACAACAAGCAGATTTCTCAATAAATTGCAGCCTTTAATCACTCTTCAGCATTTCCACAGATCAGCCTTGCCTTCTAAACATGTTTGTCTGCTGTTCTCCCAGCAAGAGTCACAACTATCCATGTTTAAGAAAGTCATTCCCTGCCCCAAGGCAGCATCACACCTGGGATGCTATCCTGTGCCCCTGATAGCAAGGCCTGACTTCACTGCTGAAGCTCCTCAAAAATGCAACCCCCTTTCCACAGGCAGCATCACCAGGTGTCATTCAGAGACCTGGCACACAAGCCCCAGCTCCTCCCATGCTCAGCACACTGCTTACCTGTGCCTTCCCTTCCCAGCACACCTGGCCTGGCTTCCAGGCAAGAGCAATCCTTTCCCACCTCTAAGGACATGTACAGGGCACAGCCAAATCAAAAGGAAAGGCCCTTCAGTGCCCCTCTCGTGCTTCTGAATCCGCTCTGACCATCACTGGGGTCACCAACAACAGCAACGGTCTGCAAACAGTCTGCCTCCTCTTCAAATTCCCTTTTAAAGCATCATCTACTCGGGGAGAAAAGGGACAGCCACAAATCATTCACCAGTTAAGAAGAAATAAAGGAGATAGGTGACTGCAGACTGGAACTCACAAGCTAAATCTTCCATAGGTGCCCATGACACCATCACACTGCATGTCCATGTCTGCTGTCTTGACTAATTTTGGTGGGTTTTTGGGGAGGGTTGTTGGGATTTTTTGTTTGGTTTGGTTGTTAGGGTTTTTTTCAGGGGTTCTGTGGCAGGTTTGGTTTTTTTAGTTTCCAGGGTTTTTTTTTTTTGGAAAGCAGATTACATTGCCCTAAGCATCATGTCAGCAGCAAGACATCACTCAGCATGTCTCACAGCATGGGTTCACCCCCCCAGTCCAATGGCTCTTACATAAGTGAGCAGTTAGAGGGAGATACAGCTGATGGAGCCAGGACTCAGGGTGAGGAGCAAACAGCATTTCCTTATCCTAAAGGTCCAGAGGAAAAAAAAACAACAACAAAAAACAAGAAACCAAACCCCAAAACAACCCCAAAAACCCCACACCTTATTAATCGCATTTGTTTATGAACAAATTCAGCACCGCTGCTTGCTTTAACTCAAATCATGCTGCAGTTCCCTGCACAATTTCAGGCTACCTCTTAATAATGTTTCAACACACCTCCAACATGGTTGTTAAAATGCAGATTTCTGGAGCATTGCTCACAGTCCAGAGTGTGTTCTGATTTCATGCAGATTTACACATCAAAGCACCTTTCCCATGGCACCCTGCAAGCCACAGAGCAAACCCAAGCAGAGCAGGGAGGACACTAGTTAGGAGGCAGTACCTGTACACACAAAGTAAAACAGATGCTGCTAGAAAACATCATCGATAAAAATCACAACTTTAGAGGCGACAGCTTTAAAAAGCACCACGACCAGTCACATTCCAGAGGAGGGGGATTATGCTTTTTTCCTTAAGGAAGGGAGAGGAAGGAAGGAAAATAAAATGCTCCAAAAGGCACAGTCTGGGAATCACTTCTAGGTGAGACACTTAAACAAAGAAGATGGAGTATCCTTCTCTCTTCAGGGAGGAACACTTCCCACTAGAGACAGGGCTAAGAGAAAGCTCAGAGAAAGCTCTTTTTACACAGGGCCATGGAGACCCTGATGATCCATTGTCTACCAGGAGGAGCTTTCCTGCATTCAGAGAGGTTGCAGCACAGGCCAGGTTTTGGGGGTGGAGGGTTGAAGGGAGGGATGGGGGACACCTGCAATGTTTTAGGCATCTCTATTCGAGTTTACAAATAGCTCCAAGGAAGTGGGAGCTGCAGGGTAAAAGGAATTAGGGGAAAAAAAACCCCAACACGACAGTCCCATTCAAAGGAATCAAAACAAGGACAGGTCAGAGCCTTTCAACAACGACACCGGCAACCCTCAGGGCCAAAACCCAAAAAGCAGAGAGAAAAGGTGCAGACAAAGGGGGATGTAATACCCCCCTCCTCTCAGAATAGGGCTATTTTAAGCCTGTCTCCTTGGAGCTACCCTAATATTTTCTCTCATGACTCAAACCACCAGGGAAAGGAGTTATAGCAGAGAAGAAAAGAAAAAAAGAAAAAAAAAAAAAAGAGAAAAATGAAACAGAGCTAGGGCTGACCTTATAAGACACCTTTCTAGAAGGGGCACAGCTCCAGAAGAGATGAAAGGCAAGCTGGGCTGTGCCTTACCTGGAAAAGTGTGTGGGTTGGGTGACCCTCTTTTAAGGCACTTTGAACAGAGGACATGCACAGTGTAGTACAGGCCCGGCCATTCCTGGAGCAGGACATTCAGTTCTTCCACTAAAGGTGTAATAGCTTGCCAAGCTGTCCAGATATTTGGTAGGGACGCATGACTAGCGATAGACAGAGTGTCTGGCTGCAGAGCTCCCCTGGCAGGCCGATAACTCACCACCACAGGCACCTTTCCCCGGTAGGCATAAATCTGATATTTGCCATCTGACCGCTGAACCACGTGGCTGTTAATCTGGACACTGTAGCGTGCAAACAAGCCGGGTGGGAAAATGAATGGAAAGCTATATTCAATCTGCAGCTGCTCGACCACAAAGGACTGTCCACTCAGATTGGTGCCATTGATCCATGCCTCTGCATGGGGCACCTCGTTTTTCACGTAGCAAGGAAACTTGTACCAAGCAGCTGCCCCATTTAAGGGCTTGCATTTGGGTTTGTTGACACAGTAACATAGTCCCATCTTCTCCAGCAGCTCCAGAATGAGCTGCAGATCCTCCCGGCTCTGGACGTGGGGCTTAAGAAGGAGACGGATGACATGGGCAGGAAGGAGGCCATGCAGCAAGAAGCCCTCCACATAATGATGGAGCTGAGTGGTCCTCAGTTCATCAATCTGGGTGTCGCTGAGCAGTTTCTGGAGCAGCACAGTGGCATCCCGCTGGCAAAAGACATTGAGGATGTCAATCAGCCGTGGCAGGTTGTGGAACACATACTCCCGCAAGGTGAGATGCTCCTCGAAGTAGAGCAGCTTTCCACTCTCGTGCAGGTAGGACAGGGCACTCTGGAGCCGATCCTCCGTCAGGCCTGCCTGCAAGCCCAGCCGGGCAGAGTCCCACCAGCTAAGCCACAACTGCTGAGCTTGAGGCTGGAAGTGCAGCTCCTCCAGCACTTGCCAGGACTTGGGCAACACCCGGTGCAGGTTTGGGAAGATATCCCGGTGCTCAGCCACCGAGAGGAGCTTGTCCCGCAGGCGACGCACGTGGCAACGGTCCTGGCAGCTGAAAGGCAGCACTGGAGAGAGGATCTGTGGGCGGTGGTTGAGAAGATACTGAAACTGGGCCTTCTTTCGCCGCAAGTTCTTGTCTGAGACCCCGTAAAAGGCAGCATGCGGGCTGGAGCAGCGCAGATCAAAGTCTTGTCCCAACGCCTCATCCACCTGCTGGACTAAGCTCTGGAGTCCCTCAGCATTCCTCTTCTCCTGCTGAGCGATCTGGTGATGGATATCCAGGCACTTCTCTTCCAATTCCCGCTCTGCACAGAGGTCAGCATGGGTTCCCACCATGCATACCACAGCATGGGGCACCTTGGAACTGAGCCAGTGTAAGAAATAGCCCACAGAGGGGTAGAAGTGCTGAGGGATGTAGGCACTCAAATTCACCACCAGCACATACAAGGCTCCAGGAGAGAGGAAGAAAGACTGGATTACATCATAGCTCGGGTCCCCCGCCAGCTCGTACACAATGAATGTCAGGCCCCTCTCTGCATCTGCTGTCCAATCCATCACCTCAATGCCCTTACTGCCTCCTGATAGTCCTAGTCCCAGTGGTACTCGGGGGGCATTAGGTGGCAGTGACGGTGCAGGGGATGGTGTCTCCCCTTTTGCTCGGTGAGAGGGCACATGAGAAGGGATATCTTGCCGCTCAACAGGGAGATGTTCCATCTGCTGCATGACAGGTACCTGAGCAGAGGAATTGTCTTGAAGCTCTGGAAAGGGGCAACACCCAACTGTCACCCTCCCCATGTCCTTCTGTTGCCCAGGAAACCCTCTGTGCTGGGTGTTCCCTGCGTCCAGACTTCCCATGTCCTCTCTCTGCTCATTTTCCTCCATGAGGCACCGTCTCAGCAGGGTCTTTCCTGCATCCTGTAGGCCCATAAGGACCAGCTTGAGGCGGGGTTTGAGGGCAGGCTGCGAGTGGGCCAGCTCCTGCTGGTAAGCTGCAATGTAGGGGATGCCTTTCATGCACACCTCATAGGGGGGCTGGATGAGGGGGTTGTCTTTGATCTTCCACAGGGTGACACGGGAAAGCTGCCCAAAGCCCTCAGGCAGGATGGCGATCTGGTTGCCTTGCAGGACCAGCTCCTCTAGGCTATGGAGAAGCACGATGGAGTCAGGCAGGTAGCGGATGCGGTTGTTGTCCAGCCAGAGAGTACGGAGCTGGTGGAGCTGACAGAGGTGAGGGGGAAGCACAGTGAGCTGGTTGCGGCTCAGGTAGAGCTCCTCCAGACTGGGCAGCGCCAAGATGGCAGAGGGGAACTCCCCCAGCAGGTTCGATGAGAGGTTCAGCATCTTGAGCCGCTGTAATCTGCCGAAGCCAGCGGGCAGCGCCTGCAGCTGGTTGCCATCCAGCATGAGGCTCTCGAGGGCACTCAGCTGGCAGAGGCCCTCGGGCAGGGATGCCAGCCCGGTGCCGCTGAGCCAGAGGATCTTGAGGCGGCGGAGGGCAGCGATGCCCTCGGGCAGGGTCCCGAGGTGGCGGTTGCCAGAACAGTCGAGCTCCTCCAGAGCAGCCAACTCCAGCACCGGGGCAGGGAAGGAGGGCAGCAGGTTGTGGTCGACGTCGAGGGTCCGGAGATGCCGCAGACAGCCCAGGCCCTCGGGCAGACGGCGCAGGCGGTTGAAGCTGAGGTCGAGCTCCTCGAGGCAGTCCAGCTCGGCGAGGCGGGGGGGCAGCCCCGGGCCCTCGGCGCCCAGTTCGTTGTGGCTGAGGCTGAGTTTGCGCAGGCCCCGCAGCCCCGCCAGCGCCCCGCCGTCCCCCAGGCCCCGCAGCCGGTTGTGGCTGAGGTCGAGCTCAGCTAGGCGGCCCAGGTGGCGTAGGGCGGCGGCGGGCAGGCGGCTCAGCCGGTTGCGCCGCAGGCTGAGCACCCGCAGCCCGCTCAGGGCGGCGCCCACCTCCTCGGGCAGCTCCTCCAGCCC
>WEKY01010117.1:224249-237841 GCA_013390045.1 Picathartes gymnocephalus
GCACGGAGGGTTCGGGCGCCGCCGCGCCGGCCCCGCCGCCGGGCTCGGGCAGCAGCTCCAGCGGCTCTTCCTCCTCCTCCTCCTCCTCCGCGTCGTCGTCGGTGGCGTCGAGCCCGGCGGCGGAGAGTCCCGAAGCGGCAGGCCCGGGCGCGGCGAGCGGGGCGTTCCGCGAGCTGCTGGAGGCCTGCAGGAATGGGGACGTGACGCGCGTGAAGCGCCTGGTGGACACGGGCAACGTGAACGCCAAGGACATGGCGGGGCGCAAGTCCACGCCGCTCCACTTCGCCGCCGGTGGGTACCGGGGCCTCCCGTGCCCGGCCAGGGCAGTGACAGCGAGCGGGACAGGGAGGGTTCCCCTGGAGTAGCTTCGGGCAAGGGGCCTCCAGCGCCTTGGTGGTTCGGGAGAGCGTAAGCCTAAGTTGGGAGGAAGAGTGTGAGCACGCTCTCTTCTCCGGCGGCGTTTCGCTACAGGCTGTTGGGAGATGGCTGTTAAATCCCCTTCCTCTGGGTGAGACGAGTGGGAGAGGAGATCCTGGAAGCGTAAAGAGACTGTAAGATCCAAAAGTGTGGACAGTGATCTCTGTGTGATATCCATGGGCTGCTGCAGACTTGTGCAGTGGACTTAGGAAGCGAGAAACTGAAATTGAGGACACAGTTGACTTGAAGTAAGGGTTTCACGTGCAACGTAACAGCTCAGGGACTCCTGTGATGCACGTGCACTTCATGGGAATGAGTTTTGATGCTTTGTACTTTGTAATTTCTTTCATTTGGGCATGGTTGCTGGTTGATGTCTGCATCTCCTGGGGTCTGAGTAGGCTGGGGAAAGGGTTCAAGTGGAACAACTGAACTGTACAAGTTACAGATGTGTCCAGGAAAGAACACACCTCTTTGTGCAGAGAAGAGATGTCATTGTGATCAGAACTAATGTTATAAAAGCAATTTAGCAGTAAAGTCCAACGATGTATACTAACTGGAAGTAAATATTACCTTTTCGCAAATAGAGCTGTAACAGATTACTGCAGTTCATAAAAAGAGTATTTCTTCCATGATGTGTTCTTCACTGGGGGGACAAGGCAAATTCACACAAAATTCATGATAGTCTTCTAAATCATTACTCCTAACACAGGACTTGTACAATTGTTAGGTCTGTGGTCAGTCTGAGAGCTTTCTGAGGTGTGCCACAGTGTTCCAGAACTGGACCTTATGTAGTGAAGCGCACAGATCTTGTTTGAGCTTTGTGGTGCACTGGTATACGTAAATTAAGATAATTAACAAGTCTATGTTGAGTAGTCAGTGTTTAAGTGCTGGCCTATGGCTCTAAATCACTGTTAAAATCAATAACAAAATGAACAGTGTTGCCTGGTGCTCTGAATAGTCCTGTACAATTTATCAGTTAGATAACACGCCCTGAGATTGTATGGGTTTGTTTTAATTTTCAAAGTACAAGAGGCATTTGACAATGCCCCTAAGTGAACTTTTGGTGTTGAGCTGTTTCCTTTTCTTTCTTCTCTGGTCCCTGAGCTCTACTACTGAGGTGGGGCTTACACAAGTGAAGTTTCAAACACAGCAAACTTCTGGGGTATGGAGGTGGACTTAATTTTGATGAACCCAGGAACATAATGCTGCGATCAACTAGATGTGTGCTTACGATGTTCTTAATGTTGTGGAAGGCTTGAATCTGCTGTGCTAATTTTGAATTCAGACTTAAAGTTAGACCTTGCTGCTTCCCCTAAAAACTCTGAGATCTCAGGTTATAACTTCAGTGCTTGTACAAACTGTAATGCTGAAGCTGCAATGGTTAACGTCTGCTCTCATTAGAGAAGAAATGGACAAAACTTTCTTCAGAGGGTAAGGTTTTGAAAGTTGATAATATCATTAAGATGTTACTGTAATAGCAGTGGAAGGTAATTCCTTGTAGCATAAGGAAAATAGCTAAATAGCATAAGGAAAAAAGTTCTTGTACCTAACAAATTCCCATGTCTGTTTTTTTAGATTTACAGTCTTTCCTTAGATACCATACCTGTTTTATCTCAAATTGCTGCATGTCTGGTCCAAGTGGATTAGACATGTAAGAGCATTAGGCAGATTTCTTATTACAAAGATCTTGAGATCCTGTGTTTTGGAAAGGCCTGTAAGCAAGCATGTTGTTTGAATGCAGCTGATCTTAAGCAGTGTATACCTGCCAGTGTTGCAGTGTTTTGGTCTGATCTTCTTTGTGGGCCAAAGGTGAAATAGAACTTGTTTGCTTATGAGCATAGCAGTCTGCTGTGGATAGGAAGCTGTGTTTTGGATAATAGCTCATGTTTACGAGCCATACCTACGTGTGACTTGTATGACCTTCACTAGGGGAATGGGTGGATGAGAGTGCAGGATGTCGTGTTTTAAACTGCTTTTTTTCAAACTTACTGAAGCTAAACTCTTAGATGAAGAGTTTCACTTCTGATGCTGTGATTTGTGAAAGAGGCAGTCTTCTTCTAATTTCTTCTTAATTTCCCATTTTTGGGACTGGATTTTTTTTTTTTTTTTTCCTTCCCCCTCCCACAGGGTACTCAACTTCTCCCCAGCTCAGTCTGTTTTTTCTATCTTGGCAGGAGTGCCAGGCAGTTAAGTTCTTTTACTGTAATAGGGAAGGATAACTTCCCCAGTTATAGTTCCTTGTAAAAAAGTACTAAGCTTGGGTTTCTTGAAGCTTTGTAAGGTTTCTCATTTGAAAATCACCTTTACGTCCTTTTTCGTGGCAGGACTATAAAAAGAGAGACTTCTGAGAGCACTCAGAATCCTTGGCATATATGTAAACTGGAGGTAAGACAAGAGCTGAAATCTGTTACCATTTTTTTTAAAAGCTGGGGATAGGTCTAAGTCTGTTTCTAGAAGTTGGAGTTACCTGTTATGCACATCCAGGTAAATTGTGCATGGCTGCATCAAACTGGAGCAACAGTGTTATCCACAACATCTCTGTTTGGGATACCTGAACTGCCAATTGAACTGAATAAAGGGGAATTGGTTCTTCAGCTCTGTGTTGAAGTGTCAGGTAGTGTGCTGAATAAATCTGACCTGCTTTGGTTAGCTATTAACAAGGGAGAAATTAATACTGAGGCCATATCAGGGTGATGGAGGCCTCTCTTGCAAGCAGGAAGAGGTTGAGCAAAGCATCATTTTCCTTTGATCCTCCTTGCCTGGAAAGGGGAAAACTCAGTACTGTCTCAACTGCTGTGTGGATTGCAGGATATTTGGGTCTCTGGTAGCAGTGCAGGCTTTGGATATTGTCCAGCAGCACCCACAGAGCAGGTTCTAAAGACGTGAAAGTGATTGAGTGACTTTAAAACACATACCAAAAAAAAAAGAAATTAAGTGGAGGTATTAATGTATGCATAGCTTTTACATTCAGTTTATTTCAGTGAAAACTAGCTTGCTTAAAAAATTTAAAAAGCAACTGTGCTAAGCATGGACAAAGGTGTATTTGGCTTAACGTTTTATCTATACTAGTGGCCAAAAGGGGATATCTAGGGAAGAGTTATACACTTGCCCTCTTCATATGATACTTCCCTGAGTGCTCTTCTTGCAGTTTGTAGCTCAGCAACTGTTTGAACGAAACCCAGTTTCTAAATGTTATTAGAGGGTCATCCTGTGGTAAGGAGTTCCTTAAATAGTTGGACTGTTAACTTGTGTTAGAAGTAATTTGTTTTCTCTTGTACTTTGCACCCTCTTCACCAGAATATTCTGTGTTCTGCTTAACGATTCTCTTCTTCAAACTGGGTTGAATGAAACAAACTATTTCACTTGCTTGTCTTTCTGCTGCATTCCTTTGATCTAAAGATGTTACCTCTTTTCCTTAAGAGAGATCTTAACTGTCACTGTTTATTTCACCAAAATAAGAACATCTTTACTGTATTATATGCCCCTCAGTAGCTGAAAATACTTGTCAGGCCAGTGTTTTCTGTTCTTGTATACTGGCCCAACAGTTCTGCATTTGATAGTGTTGTTGTCAGATAGTTGATAAAATACCTTTTTTGCCAGCATAACCAAATGATTTGGTTATTCTGTGTGTATGTGAGAGGTAGATTTTTTTCCTGTTGGGAATGCTATTGACTTTTTTTTTAATAGTTGGATGATTTTAGTCTATGCGATGAGGTGTCATGTTTTAGGTATAATTTGTATGGGATGTAGTGTGACTTTACTCTCAGCCTAAGATACATCCTGTGCATCATTATGTGGTTTGCAAGTCGAAGTGCCTGTATTGGCCCGTTGTGTTTGAAGCAGGTTGACAGTGATGCGTTCATGGCTCTGTGAGTGTCATCCTCCATGCACAGCACTCACACACCAAGGTTGATTTTCTGTGACTTTTCTACCAGTCATATACCCGGATGGGGAAGACTCCTGTGAGCGTTTGTCTGAAATCCCAGCTTATTCCTGGAGACATCTTGGTAATAGACTTGCTTTTTCCCTTCTGAAACAACGTTGAGCCCTACAAAAGGATATATATGTATTTCCTGCTGACACTTTGGTTCATATGTTTTTAGACCTTGTCCTTGCTGGTAAATCATTAATAATAGTGCCTCTTTCAGAAGTGACTAGGTAGATGGACCTGGTAGAAATAAGCTGAGTCCTACTCAATTTCTTCATACAGCCACAGTCATAAGCTTGTCCAGTTCCACACCCATTTAATGGGAAGTTTAACTTTTTTTTGATCATGAACGTAGCCCCTCAAGTTCCTGTGCAACACATTCTTTTAGCTTTACAGATATTCTTTTTCTAGTGTTTTACCCAGGGGTATAGAGAGTACTAATTACAAGTGCTGAACTGTGGCTTAATGCCCACTTCTGTACCAAGAAGAGGTAGAGGCTTCCAGGAGTGGCTTTTGAAAGTTAGGGAACTGGGATCACAGAGTGGAGTGTTCTTGGTGGTCTCACCGAAGCTCAGGTTTGGAGAAACCTGATTTATGGTGATGTGTTAGAGTGTCAGTGATACAGCTTATTTTATTTCTGCTTATGGGTGTAGTAATGGCAAAAAGCTGTTGGGTGAAAGCAGTTTTGTTCTAAGCATGCCTTTGGTGGCACTTTGGGAAGTCTAATCTTCATTAGTGAAGTCAAGTCTTCACTTTGTGAAGGGTAGCATAAATAACTGTGCTCTTGAAAATTTATGGAGTATACAGCTTTAATCCTGAAGGCAAAGGTATCTCACTTGGGTTGGGAAGCAGTCAGTGGTCAGAGTTTAAGAGATCTGATCAAGTTGGTTTGTAAGCTAGCAAGCTGTTTAATCATAAAAATGGAAGCTGCTTTGACATACATGAATAAGATAAGCAGCTGCAGAGGCAGAGCTGATGTAAGTAGCTACTGAGTGTTTCTTGAGGGAGAGCCAGGAAATGGCAAGCAGTAGTTGGTAACTTATTACACCCTATGGCTCTGCTCAGAGACACCTGAATCGACCACTCCACCTGTGGTGCAATGTAGAGCAAATTAGATTACATTGCTCTGGAAAGCTTTGCTTGAGACATCATTCTTAAACTACTCTGACTCAACTTTTTGCAGGTGTCCCCTATGTCCTTGTCATAGAAGAGATGTCAGGCCTCACACAGGTGTTTGTAAAGCCAAGTCACTGTTTAATTCTGCCTAGTGCAACTTAAAATCAGGTTAATAATTTTCAGCTGGATTCATATGGATACAATGAAGAACACAAATTGTGTAGTCAATTAGGAATCATCCTGGCAGTCTTGCAGTCTTACAGCCTCAGAGCCTGCAAAATGCACTATTTTTTCATGTAAAAAAAAGATGAATTGATAATTTACTGGCCTTGACTTTGAAATTCTTTTATGTTTTTGGTAGCATTTGTGGTACACGAACTCTGTTAGTGTCACAAGTGTGTATTACTTAGTAGAAAGTTTCAGCTTGCTTTCTTTGTGACTAGTAACTTGTTCTCTTGAGTTATCTTCTAATACTTTGTGCTTCCTTCCCATTTAAAAATTCTTTGAAGGAATTTACTGGCAGATATAAATGCAGAATCTTAGACTTTCAGTAATAGTGAACCAGGTGGTCTTTTTCCCAGCTTGAAGGCTTTTCAGTTTACTCAGTTAAATCACTCAGGTTAATTGTGTTCTGTCTACTGAAGTGGGAGAAGTGCTGGGGAAAGTCCTAGGGAAAAAAAATCTGATTCCGTTGTGTGCTGTACTAAAGCAATGACACACAATGATTTAGCTTGGACTTCTTTCATGCTTATAGCATAAAACCATTCTGAAAAGGTCATGTATTTAAGAGTGCCCCTCCACCTCCAGGGCTTGTATTCCCATATAACCTATGTTTAGTGCTCTAACAAGTGGGATTACATTTAATAAGAGCATCTTTCCAGCTTTGGTTAAGGTTCCAGTGATACGTACAGGTGTGCTTAACCTGTGATTATACACTTATGTAAAATTTAACTCCTTTTGGAGTCTTGTTCTTAAATCAAGGAGGTGAAAGGACAGGGAAAAGCACCTAATGAGAATCCTAAGTCTTCCATGTCATAAGTCAAACTGTGCACATAGCAGCTTTGCAGAGATTGGAATTGGCATTTGGAGGAGTTCTTGCTGTGTTGTGATAAAGTGACATTAATTGGGCAGTGGGTGAAACAGTTCAGCTGTACTTAAACTGATCAAACTGACTACTTGATGTATCGTACTCACTAGGGAAAACATTCTTCCGGTTCTAGAGGAAAGTTAGTTTTTTTACCAAACTTTCTGAAAATTTGGCAAAGAATTACGCGTCTTTTGTGAATATTAGTAATTAGATTGTTTGGAAACTATTACCATGTGAAAGCTTTTGACTAACTGAATGGAGGTTTAAAGTGAAAACCCTAATGGGTGTGTGTAATGGAGGGTACAACTGGTGCTCCTGTTACTTTCCTTGCATCCCTCTCTCATCATTCAGCATGGTCAGTCTTTGTAAAACGTTTTAATGAGATAGAATGGCAGCCAGGCAGGCTATAATATGACACAGTTCAGCTCTGTCATGACTGTAAGTGAATTGTCCAACTGTTGTTTGAGCAGGTGAACAGTCTGACTTCATGGTGATATGAACCAAGAAGTAGATGAGGGACATGAATAATGTGCACTGAACCAAGAGTGAACAGTTTTAGGTACTAAATTGTGTTGTTTTGCCAGACAAATGAACAGAAATATCTTCTCTTGCAGGTTTTGGAAGGAAGGATGTTGTAGAGCACTTGCTGCAGACAGGAGCCAATGTTCATGCTCGTGATGACGGAGGACTGATACCCCTGCACAATGCCTGCTCCTTTGGTCACGCGGAAGTGGTCAGTCTGCTGCTGTGTCAGGGGGCAGACCCAAACGCTAGGGACAACTGGAACTACACTCCTTTGCATGAGGCTGCTATCAAGGGGAAAATAGATGTGTGTATTGGTAAGTGTCTGTCACTTGTTAGGTGGCAATTTTACCTGATCATGTTTTGTGAAGCTGTAATTGTTTATGTGCTGAACTTGAGATGAAGGATACTGGTTGTTTTAAAAGCTAACTAGTTTTAATCTAGGAGGTAGGTACAGTGATAGTAATTTAACTTTTTCTTGGTCTGTAATACAAGGTTTGCAGAACTTACATCAGAAAAACTATCCTGGAGAGATTGGACAAAATCTTCTTGTTTGTTAAATTACCGTATTTAAAATCTGAGTATGTAGGTTTGTCTTTCTTGGTTGCTGTCAAGAAAACTAGCTTTACTAGATAAAGTCGTTTTTTTGGCTGCTTTGTTAGGAAGATGGTAAACCTTTCATTCCATCCAGCATGGAGAAACAACTTAGTCCTTTGGAGCTTTCCAGTACAATTTACAGGACACCATTGGTTCTCTGGTGATCTATCTTCAGTATGTGTTTTGTAGCCTGGAGCCAAAGCAATTTCAAATAAAATTGAACACTTCAACCGTTTAAAATTTGTTGAGAACATACAAAGAGCTTTTCAGTCAGGATGTCTTTAACTTTTGTGGTTTTTTTCTGTACTTAGTAGTACTTTGTTTCTAAATGGGAACTTTTATTTTTATTTTTTTTACACTCTGAGCAGTTTATTGAACTTACATTCTTTTAACATCTACTAAATTGAATAAAATTATCTGCTCAGCATTTCTTTTTAATCAAATGTGTAAAGGAAAGCCTGACTTTTAGGCACTTCAGTTAAGATTATGAACTATATGTTCTGTATGTTATCCAGATGACAAGACACAATTATCAGACTTTCAGATAATGTCTTTTTTCCTAAAAGTTTTATTACATAGAATTCCTTCAGAGAAAGATACAAAGCTTAAAGAACGAGATCTTGCATTAGCTTTATTGCAGTATCTAAGTCATTACTTAAAAATAGATGCCCAAAATTGAGTGAAAGAAAATTGGAGGAAACACCAGAATATAATTTTCAGTCTGTTTCTTCTTTTTACAAGTGATGTGATGGATCCATTTCATCTCTGTATGCAAGGTAAAACATGGAGAATATTCTGTAGAAATTGAATGTAGTTGATTATGCAGCAGTATGTGGGAAGAGATCCATTGATATAGTAGGCTCCAATAACAGTCTCCTATGAATGTTGAGTGGAAAAGTAAGTTTAACTCCAGTCAGTAACTGGAGTCTAGTTTGGGGCTTAAAGGAGGTAATTACTTTGGTCTGTTTGGTGCTGGAGTCAGCCTGATTTTGGGAACTGCTGACTGAAAATCCAAATTAAGTGGAAAAAAGTTAGACAGTAAGAGGCTGAATAGAAAATTAATCTTTTGCTTCGGAAAAGATTTGTCTTTTAAAGATTTTGAAACCTTGTATTAAAGCAGGAGAGGGTGTAGCAGCACACTTTTGTGTTTATAGATAAGATGAAAGATGGTTGTGACAGAGGTTTTAGGATTATACCCAAGACAGCATGTGTAGTGTTACTTTGGGTGGTTTGTCTAAAGACACTGATGCTCTGGAGGAGTTGGGGCATGTCATATCAAGAGGCGGATTATGTGATACATCCATTTTGATGTACAATGCTGGTAGTAATTGGAGATTATTTAGATCTAATTTCTATAATCAAAGAACTGATGGTACCTTTAAAGTTCACTCTTAATTCAGCAAGAAGTTGTGGGCTTGGTGAAAGGAAGTACAGGATTAAATTTATGGCTTGTATTACACAGAACTTCATTCTGTATTCTGTGCACACATGAGATCTTTGACTGTAAATGTTGATGCTAGACTTAGGGTATGATCCATGTGTATGTAAATGTTGAGCATGTGGTACTTACTGATCAAATCCTGAGGCTCTTCTGCTGTCTGGAGCAGTTTTAAGGTTCCTTGGAAGCAGTGAGCAGCCTTTTAGAACTACATGCAGTTCTTCTCCAATCTGCCTGCAAGTAGCTCTGTAGGACATTTTGGGCATTTTTTTATAATTTATTTTAAACAAGCAAGCATGATGCTGTTGTGCTCGGTTTAGTTACAGTTATCCATATATGTTGCACTTCAATCAGATATTTCATTTGTGGGGGGGGGAGAGTTCCTATTCTCACCAGTCAGCAGATTAGTATGTACTGTACTATGATGCTACTTTGGGATTTAGTTGATTCCATAAAACTGATAGGACATGAGTGTAGACAAAGAAGTCTGTTCTTTCATGTTTGCAGTGATTTTGCAATTTATATCTAATGGGCAAGCATGTTTTGCTGTCTTTGGCAAAATTCCTGTTTCTTTTTAGCAGTTCTATATAAAACTTACATTTTAAGGTCTTCAGCTTTAATTTCAAAGTCTTTTGAAGGAACATATAATGCAATAATGATTGTTCAGGGCATGAATTCTGACTAGGAATATTTAAATAGCTTTTTGGAATTCATTGTACAGTACTGTTATTTACACCTTAAGTGTATACTGTTGCAACTGGTATGATGAAAGAAACTGGTCTGTTTAAAAAAATCTAAAATTCAAAGAACACGTCCTTGGAGCGTTTATTTTTAAACAAGCAGGGCATGCTTTTTAAAAAGCATTGATTGAAGAACAGGAAATCCTGACATAACCTAGAATTTTTTGCTAAATTTGGATATCTGTTTGACAAGTGATAGGCCGTGTAGAAATTGGTCATATAACCTCATTTTTGGCTACCTGCTCTTGGCATCTTCTTCTGAACGATATAATGAGTGAGAATTTTCCACTTTACCTTCTCTCCTTTGCTTCTTCTGCGCCACCCCAACCTGCATATTTTCTTTATCACATCTAGCATAGAACACTTTTTTTGGTCACTTTACAGGTCAAAAAGAGAAGAAGTGATAATTGAACAGAGTGTGGAGATGCAGCACATTCATGAATAATGATATTTCACAAAAAAATTTGAGACATTGAAGCATGGTAGGAATACCAGCAAAAGACAGGTAGTGACTCCAGCAGTAGAATGCTCTTGTGTCTAGCCCAAGTGTTGGAATGGAGTGTTTATATTTGTGCTAAAGGTACTGTGAGTGCTCAGCTTTTGTGCTGAGTTTAGAGTAATAGGTACAAACCCTGCCACTGGGGGAAGCTTGTGTAGAAATAAGAAGTGTACATGAACTGATGAAAACTCACCAGACTGTGGACCCAGGAAACTGTAAGACAGCAAATGGCTGATATGAGTTCTTTTTCTTCCATTTTACTGATTGCATATTGCAGTCACAGGACAGTGTAGGGAGAGAAGCTGAATGTGCTGAGTTTGGGAGGAGTCTTGGGTGGTAGTTGCTTTTGTGTTCTGGGTCTGCAGGTGTAGGTCCTGGTAAGCAGTGCTCAGCTGGTTTGCTGACCATCTCTTGCAATATATTCAGTCACTGCCGATCTGTTTAGTTGCTACGTAATTACACTTGAAAACATAGTTTGCTTTATGTGATCAGCACTTGGACTGAATTTATTGAGGCATTGGAACAATCGTTAGTGTCCTCCAGTATTTATGCCTTCTAGGATTGCTTTATCTGTCAGGAAGATGCATTTTCAGTGTCTGTGAACTGCTTCTAGAGCTAATAAAAAGTGGTTTTGTTTCTCAGTGTTGTATTTTGTCATGTAATAGTGGATGAGTGGTGAACTCTGCATTGTGGTTTTGGATGAATGCTGTGACGTCAGGGTAGTGACTGTTCTGCATGTGGGGCTGTGCAGAAAGAATTATCTATTTCTTCAGTCTGACTGCAGTATAGACTTTCAGATGAATATCCACGTAGCTCATTTTTTTCCAGAAATGACATGTAGCTCATGATGCTCAGAGACTATAAATGCCTTGAATGTATTCTTCTTTCTCATGGCAATCAGCAATTTAGGGGCTTGATAAAGTAGAGGCTGCATTTGAACTGTGTTGCGTAGCAATTTGTATACCAAATTCCTGAAAGCTCTAATTCACTTCTTAAATGCTGTGGTACTTTTGGCTTTGAAGGTGTTCAGTGGCAAGAGAATTTTACAGTTTAAAAGTCTTGTTGAAAGAAAACAACTTTTCATTTTTTGGAAATTATTCTTGATTTCTTGATGACTTTTATTGCAAGCTGTTCAGGACTTTAGTGATAATTAGTGAGCAGTCATTTCTGTTTGCAGTTTGCATGTCCTATCTGATTTTATAGATCTCTATCTTTTTTCCTTCCGTCAAGTGTCTCTTTTCCAAAATATAGTCTTCTGTTAAGTCATCCTGTTAAATATTCTGGTATTTCTGCCTCCTGCCTTCTTCCACTCCCAGCCATTTTTTTTAAGGGTGAGTGGTGGTTGGTATGGGGGATATGGACACCAAAAATGGGTGAAGTAGATCAATAGGGTAGCCTAATTTTCTTTCTGGTTGCTGAGCACTTCATGGGAATAGCTTCAAGATAGTTCTTGTGTGCTAACAGCTCCTTTAAAACTGTTTGTGTAGCACAGTTGGTGTTTTTTTGTTGTTGTTTGCTTGGTTTTTTGGTTAAAAAAAACTAGGCTTAAAATAACCTTACAGAAGCTGTGTTTATGCAGTTTGTCCAGGTTTGCTTTGCCCTCTAGTGCGTTTGTTTCTGCAGAAGCTGTAGCTGTTCTTGCAGAGGGTTTTTTTTTTTTCCTGTGTGGATCTCCAGGTAAGTGTTGATATCTATAGGACTGCTAGACTTAATTTTATCTCCGGTCTTAATTTTATCTAACTTGATTAGATTTGTAAGGGCATCCTTCAAAGTACGCAAACACAAGCATCTTCTGTGGTGATGCCATGATTTATGGATCTGAACATACAGAGTACTGTAGTAATTTTAGGGAAATAAAAAATTCTATTTACTGAAAAGCTCCCTTCATCACTGTACAAAGCTGTAGAAGTTTTTGCAAATCATTTTTAGCCCATGCAGTGCTAAAAGGATCCATCCAGAATTACTTAATGTGACTTGAGGCTAGTGTTTTTACTGGCTTCCTCAAGCTAGTTATAAAATCTACTGCAAAGATCCTGTGGCATGGTGAATTTACTGTTCCAGTGCTATGAAGTGACCTCTAATGGTGCTGTCAAGGTGCATTTGTCTCTTATTGACCAGAGAACTTCCATATAAGTTGATTTTTTTTCCTTTACCCTTTTTGCACTTGAAAGATACAACAAGCAAGCTAGCTAAAACTTTGTTAAGCTAACAGTTTTTCTGATATATAGGTTACTGCCCTTAATATAGGAATCACTGTTATTTAAATGCCTCTTTGTAAGCATGTCAAAACATTCCTCACCTTGCTGTGCTTCCTCACAACTGAGGAAGGAGAAGAATTCATTAGTTATTACCTTCTGTTAGTTTGTGTGTTTTGACTGAAAGATATGGAGGGAGTATTATGTGCCCCCTTTCTGCAGGGCAGATAAAGCTGTTAGGATTTTAAAAAAATCTATGAAAGGTAGTTTATGGGTAGAAGCAGCACACAGTAAACCTTAACGGAATTGTGGAAATGGTAAAATCATTGAACTACTAAAGTCTTTGAACTACTCATTTGTTTGGTCACCTTGCTAAGAAGGCATGTACAGCAAATAGTGAAATTTTTGCAGTTTATGGTAATTTTGTCCTAAGAGATTTTGGAATGGTCAGAGTGTTTCATCTTCCAAGCAGAGGAACTGTATTATTGTAAAAGTTAAAGCAGTGTCTGATTTTACTACCTGAAAAATAATAATTAAAAAAAAAGTCATAGGAAGTGCTGTCAAGGAGCAAAATTGTGCAGTTCTTTTTGGAGGTGGGGTGACAGGGAGAAGATTTGTATCTTAACTGAAAAATAATTACACTGACTTAGATTTATCCACTGGATAGACAGAAGCCTGTAAGAAGACTAGTAGCTTCTTAATAGGAATTAGAGGGGATATTGGTAATTGAGGTCCATTGGGATCTGGTTATGCATGTTGTTTGTGGGAGTGATGTACTGAATTCCTGAAGACACTTTTGGAGAACTGGTGTTCTAGAAGGACACAGATTCAAAGAGGCATCCTGGATATCTGATGTTCAGAGGCTTGTAAAGTCATTGGAAAATACTCTCAAGTAAGTACTTTCAAATGCTTTATGTAAAATGTTTTAACTATTGCTGTTTATATCAGAAGATTCTTAATATTGTTACTATTCCTGCTTTGAATTCTGAACTACTGAGTTGGAGTACTACTGTTACTGACTGTTCATAGTGTGTTGTGGGGAGACAGTGACTT
>WEKY01010118.1:6300-25980 GCA_013390045.1 Picathartes gymnocephalus
CAGGATATTACCAAAGAGATATTTAAATTATCTAGGTTTTGATTAGAAAAAGAAAACTTCCTGCTCATTTAAAAAATACTATTAGGAACTTTATGTAAAATTGTGTCCTCTGCTCTGACTGAGCTTACTGGCAACATGCCTGGCTTTATATCCTACGTGCCAAATGGATAAGCCTTTCTCTCTCTTAACCTTTTGCCCATGTGTGAGGTCAATCCTCAGTCAAACAATAGGATTTTCATTTATCTGAAAGAAAACATTTTCCTAGAAAAAGGAGTGTTCCCCATGCTTTAGCCACAGATGCCAACTCTAGCATTTACATATTGTATCTTTCTAATGTGCTGCACCAAGAAGGCTCTACTGACAATCATACTTCAAAATAGCAGCAGGATAAGTTTGTATGAAGAAAAGGAAACGTGTATGTAACATCCCTCCAGAAGCACATAGATTCTGATCTTCATTGATGTTGTCAGCTGAAAGTAAGTTCTCAAGTAGCACCTCAAATAGCAAACTGTGTGCTTGAACAAGATTCACAGTGAAGATGATGACATCCTCTATTCAGAACTGGCTCTGGCCCTCATTACAGCAAAGTCAGTAGTGCTACACAACCTCCCCCTCCACCACAGGTGACTCAGGTTTCAGCTGGGGTGAGTGTCCACCACTGATTTCCAGAGAACTCAGCCATGCAGAGAGAGGCTGAGACATAGGAGGTCTGCTCAGTGCCTGTTCAGCGATTTTTGAAATACCAAGGCTGCTGCAGTCCCTGGCATCAAGAAAAAAGTTCCTTAGTGCACTGGTCAGAAATCCAGTAAGGACTACACAACACAGCTTGGCTCTCAGACCCAGATTCAGAAGGGATTTAGAAAGCAGAGGGGTTCAGAGAAGAGACACATAAAAACCTAGGGGACAGGGAAGCAGCCTTGGGACTGATCATCTGAAGAACATGACCTCCTCTTCTTGCAAGACAAGGCTGGATCACTGTGCATAACAATGAAACTGCAAAAGATCAAGTCAGCTGAGGACCTTCAGTCTTGCTGACAGAGACAGCCAACAGGTGCACCCTGAACCTAAGCTAATTCAGGTGTCATTTCTTAGCAACAAGAGAATAGCTTACTAGATAGTAGACTCACTCAGGCTGTGAGGAAAAAATTGGGGTTTTTTAATAGCTTTTAGTCCTAGGTGTTTAATTAAGACTCACAATTAATGTTAAGAGCTAAGAGAAATAATGTTTGATTCTAGAACATTTATGAAGCCAGCCCAAGTGTGTGTTTGTGGCACTTCTTTTTAGCACTGTAATGTGAATTTGCTAAACACTTTGTACTTTAGAGTCAAGGGGACAACTATCATTAGGGTCCTCTGCACACAGAATACTTGCAGTGTGATGACTACAATTAAGTCCCACACCTCTAGTCAAGAAGGAACTTTCTTCCCCAAATGCACAATCGATTGATTTCTGAGTTTTTCTTTTATTCCTCCCTCTTGCTTTTCTTTAGAAACAGTAGAGATCTGGTGCAATGACGGCTACATATTCCACCCTCTTGGCTGACACAGAGAAGGCCCTGCATGATGTCTGACCAGAGCATTCTGCTCACCTCATCTCTGCGGACAAGCAGGATCCAGGCTTGTGGAGGAGGCTATTCTCGGGTAGCACTTGAGGCTTTTTCACCCTTCTCTGCAGCTCAAGTTGATTCATCCGTATTTCTCATCTAACATTCCTTGCTGCTCCAAGTGCCTCAGGCATTGCTGGCACTGTGGCTGGTTCCCCTAGTGCACAAGAATTTAATTTCCAGGGGATTGAAATCGTTTACCTTAACTAAAATGATTAGACTTAATCCTCGATATTCAAATAAAGCACAGTGGTCTGTGATATGAAGGTTAGAGAGGTGCCCAACTTACCTCTCCAGGTTTAAAATCCATTAACAAAGTGTTCATAAACTAAAACGATAAATACATTAATTTATCTCACAATGCATTATCTCCTAGGGATAACACACACAATTTTTAGTAAAATGTCACAAAAAGAATTCTACTATATGAACTAGAGCAATTTATGCCACATACAGTGAAAACCAGGATACTATACAAGCCCTGTATTCAAAAGGGAGGGAGGAGCAGTTATGGGATAATAAAATAAAGACATCCATCACGCAACCGTCCAACATGTAAAAGAAGATTTGCATATCCTGACCTGCTAGAGCCTAGAGCATTATCACCAAAATTAATTTCTTGGGAAAAAAGGTAGGAATTTGCTTTAATTAAAAAAAGTGGGAGCTATATGCATTATGCCCAGATGAGACTCTGATACCCTATTGTTAAGTGATTAAACAAGCATTTATAATTAACTTGAAACTCACACGGCTATGAAACTCATGAATAGCAATAGTTGCTTTAACAGGTCTGCCTTTGATCTCTACAGGAACTGTGCATGACACAAACTAATTTCATTTCCAAACCTTGTCTCTTAGACATGGAATTAAATAAAATACTGTCATGGAGCGCAGATGGAAGTTGAGTTTCAAAGCTTTAGCTTGCCACACAAATAATGTATTCTTTACAAGACATGAAAAAGTAATCCCTACTTAAAACCTCTTTTTTTTTGTAATAGAGTTCTTTGAAACTCTGTTTGGGGATCAATATGGAATGAGAAGTTAATGCACTGATATTTTCCAGTTGCTCAGCATTAGAGTTCTCCACTGACTCAAGACCCCAGCTGATTTTGTGCCATCAGCTCTGAGGATAACACCACACCGAGTTCAGCTGCTGCGCAGCTCACAGGGGTTTTAAGCCAACTTTACACCTACTGTACCACCACTCTAGTCTGCGGGTAGGCAGAAAGGGAAAACTTGGATTTGCCTAGCCACAAAGGCACATGTTATATTTTCTCAGAACAACTTTATCTTAAGTCTATTAATAAAGGTATGCATCTGATGAAAGCCGTTTCAAGCAGATGTATTCTATGTTTAAGTGATCCAGTGTATGTTCAATGGGGCAGTGAGGAGACAAGCACTTTTTTTTTTTGGTCACTTTCAAGCAGCTTTAATCTTAGGTTTATTCTCTAATTTCCACAGCCTGTTGTGAAAGCAAAGCTAGATATGACTTCAGAAGAAGGTATTTTTACTTGAGTTGTTTATTTTTAAACAAACCACTGTAACAATTCAAACAAACCCATTTCAACTGCATCTCTACATTCCCATTGCAGCCTGCAGTGCAAACTTCCACTTTCATCTCAGTAATCCACTGATGTAAGCTCATGCACATACAGAGGCGAACTATTGGGCTAAAATTTTATCTAGACACTTGCACGTACCCTTTCTTCAAATAACTTGACAGTCGATTTATAATCGCTTCATTCCTTGAAGAGGTTATCCCCAGCTGGCAGACAAGAAAATTAAATTGTAGGTGAAGCTACACATGGTAACCATCTCATTCCTACAACGCAGCCAGCCTGAGCAGAGAGCTCTGCAGAGTGATGAGGAGTGCACCACTACTGTTCAGCTACTCCACAGCAAAACCAGGAGCATTCCTTTCTTCCCTACATCTGTGGCCCGGCTGTGGGCTCTTGCTCCTTCTCTTGGGCTATCCCACTTCTCCTTGGACCTGCTGCTGTGCTTGTTGCATTTACTAACCCAGCACTGCACCAGCACAACAAACCGAGTGGCTCAATGCCAGGTTATCAGGCTGAACTGCTGAAGCAACGCAGCCCCATGTGCCAAAATCAGCACAACAGGCAGGTGTGGGGGTGGAGAGTGGTGGCCAAGTGCAACACTGGCAGAGGAAAAGAAGGGATTTGGGACCACCCCTGTTGGTTCACAGGCAATTCAGTCACCTCTGTCGCACCCCTACGGTCACTTTGGAAGGCTACCTGCCCATCTCCTGACCTAGACAAGCTTCAAGTCAGTATTTGGTGTGTAGTTGCAGTAAACCTTTATTCTGCATTAATCCCAAATCCCATACTGATTCCCCAATAACTTCCCAACTTCTACCACTGTATACTGGCACCACAGCACTAAAATCTCCTGGCTCCATAACGACAGGATGCTTGTGACAATGCCAGGAAAGGGTTTGTATGGAGCAGCAAGGACTTTTGCACAGGCATTACAGTGTTTACAACACCCAAAAACCTGTACAGTCACTTGGTATTTGCAACTGGGTGGATGGGGGAGGTTACTGTTGTTTCCTCCCAACTCTAAAAAGCTCCCTTTTACTAGCATCTCTGCATGCCACTTCCTGTGACTACTGTCACAATGGCACAAGGATTAAATGCCACCCAACTTGTCTATATCGAAATTTTCCTATCTTCCAAAAATATTTATTTCCAAGTTTTTGAGATTTTTCAGTTCAAAACAATATTTCTATTTGCTCATTTGGAATAGCTTAAAAATTTAATTGACCTGTGATCTAGGTCTTCTGGATAATGAATAAAAACTTTAAATAAAATAGGACCCATTACAGTTCCCTTCATCCTAACACTGTAAAGCAACCCCAGCTTATACATGGCCATTTATCATTACACTGTGTTTTCTCTTTCATCCAGTCTCAGTCACATAGAAGAAGCCTTCTGATCCAAGTCAATTAATTTTTCAATTAGTATTTTTGAATCAGGTTGCTGTACTGTCTATACTTCAGCTATGATGACTGCATATATATGCAGAGCATACATAACTGACTCAACAACCAAAACTTGCATCACTTTAAATTACCATAATAGCCATGGTGATCTTAATTCTGGGCAGGGGATTAATTTTTAGGGCCATTATGATTTCATGAGAAAAAAAATTTTGAAAAATTACTTTCCATTCCCCTACACTGGAAGTCAATTATGTAAATCAGAAGTTATTGGCTCTTCCACAAATTCACAATCATAACAGAAAGGTACAGTTACACTTGCAACATTAATCTTTCTTAGACTCACTGTATATAAAAACCACAATGTGACGCTGAGGGTTTGACATGCTGCTCACACACCTTATCTTGCTTTCCAAGATGGGAAGAGCACTGGAGAATACCTTTGTATTTCTCTGTCGCCTTGCAGCTCTGATTCCCAGAGCTGCTTATCACAGTCCCTTGACTATCACAGTAGCTAGAAATAAAGGTCTGGAGGTCCATGAACAAGGCTTTGGGAATGGGCGAAAGTAACTTGGGAGTAGCCTGTTTGTTTAGGTAGTATATATAATTGCCTAAGGGGGGCATCTGAAAGCGATGACACTCTGCTGAACTCCTGGGGTTCACAAATCAAAATGCTAAAAATTAACAAATCACAGCTGATCAAACAGATCAGTGAATTATCATTTCTATTTAGAGATCAATCTTGATGTAAAATGCTGTGACTGACCAGTAAATGGCAGAGGAAGGCTGAGAGGAGATGGGCAAGGGTTTTGTGCCCTGAAGCTCAGGATATAATGCAGAGTGGGACTGATTACAGCTGCTGCAAACAGGGCTGACTGTATGTCAACACAAATGGCACCCGAGGGTGGCCTTTGTGTTAGATGAACAGCTATGTCATTTGAGTGAATCAACTGACTACACCACTGCTGAGTGGATCAAATCTTTCTCCAAGCTCATTAAAAAAGTGAGAATTTCTCCCAAACTTGCACAGGGTAGGCATATATACATGGCTCAGACCAGCAAAGCGTGTAAGAACTGAACAATTAGCATAATAAATAAATAAAATCAAAGATAGCTGTGGGATCGTTCCAACCCATGTATTCCTTCCCAGCAGCCGGTGATGGCCAGCATGATGATGGTGAGCATATTACAGAGACCAAGAACATGTACCACTTATTGGTGTAGTGATTGAATTGTTATTGTTGTTAATGTATTTTGTATTAACAAAGTAAAAATTACATTGGCATTGTGATTTTGACATCTTTTTAATCACTGTGCTAAATCAAAAATCCCACATAATGTTAAATTTTTCTTCAAGTAAGTAAACTTGATATTACACACGTGGCCTACCTAAAAGAGCCTAGTCAGAGTACACAAGATTCTGGCAAATGCCCATATTATTTACTAGTTTGTCCATCTGACAACATAAAAGAGTTACTGCTTTTACTCTGGCATAAGCCCATTCTAGATATTTATAGCTGTAAATAGCACTCTGCTCAAGCTCTTTCCCTCAGCATAGAATCCCTCAAATTCTTTGATTTTAACTCATCTGTTTCTTATACTTGTGTTACAAAACACACATCTGCTTAAAAGTAACACCATCACACAGGGCTGCTGGTGTTTTCAGTTTGACAAATACAGCTACTTTCACATTTACAAGCAGATACGTAGAACTGAAAACATTCCAGCGGCGTGCTCTGCTTCCTTGGCACAGACAGCAACATGAATATTTTGTAGACTACTTAGTCTATGCATTAAGAAAGCACTATAAAGTATTATTATACTGTTTTAAACAAACAGCTGGATGTTTGGAAAGTGATCTACTGCGTGCAAACAACGCTTAGAGGAGAAGGAGGAAGGCCTTTCTAAATACGCAAATCATACAGAGGCTAAACTTACACACAGAAGCTGCATTAACAGGATATGCTGGGGGAATTTGCTGGGATGCAAATGAAAAGAAGATATAGGGGACCATTAATCAACTTCTAAAAGGGCAAAATATGCTCTATTATCCATTATGCCCAGAATGAAAATAATGTTAACACTTGGGGACATGGTTTTGTGATGAACATGGCAGTGCTTGGTTAACGATTGGACCTGATGATCTTAGCGGTCTTGTCCAACCTTATAGATTCTATAATTAGCAGATAAAAGGTTCGTGTATGTTATGCACATACATATGCTAAGTTAAACTGAAAACAAGGTACAGCTAATCACACTAAAAATGACAGCATTTACTTAAACATTTGCTTGACAGTACCAGTCCATATCGCTCCCCTGAAACCCATTCAAAAACCAAATTTGCAGATACATGTTTTCTTAACTTCAAGAAAGTATTTCATGCAGGGATATCTCCTCTTTGTTCATTTATAATTTATTCTGTTCTCACACTTACAAAGGAACTGCTAAGAAAAATTACAGTATTCAACAGTTAATCATCACTTTAAAGGAACTAGCCCAATAAATTTAAAACATAGTCTACCATATTTAGTCATAAATACAATTCCAGTGACTATTACGGGAATGCTGACCTTCTTGTAAACATGTAAAATAGAGATACAGATTCCTCATCATTCCTTCTCGAATTTAAAAGCTGTAGAAAATCTGTAAGTACCAATTTTTAGCAACATATTCAGCGTCATTTCATGGTCTGTATTATTTTGACATTCACTTCTCTAAATCACTATATATTTAAAGTTCACATAATTTCAACATGTCCCAAGATTTGGGAAATTAACACTCTACAATACAGAAGTAAGGTATTCTTTCTCCATTGCTGAGCATATGTTCTAAATCAAAATTGCTCTTTACTTTTTTTGCCCCTCTTCACACTAAGATCCTGGGATAAAAACCGAACCCACATAACTCAAAGGATGTGTGTGTATGTGTGTGTGTGTATACACTGACAATCTGCAGCATAAAGTTATACAGGAAGGCTGATTTATTTATTTCAATAACAAGTCTAACAACCCAAGTGGTCAGTTGTTCTCTTGAGGCTGCAAAATTACTTAATGGAAGGGGAAAAAGGATAGTAGATTGCTACTACTGCTTAAAGCCAGCCTGAATTCTCAGTTAGCCTTGTGCTACCATAACAGCACAAGGGAGACTTCCAGCCATCAGCTGGCCAAGCACAATATGCACCCCTCTAAAGAGCACAGGAAGTGGAGAGGTTTGGAAACCCTGCAGCACACATCCTGTAGGAACCACAGGTCTACTGCAAGGATGCCAACAACCTGTTCAGTTGCCTTAGACGTTTATAAAGACAAAAGGACTTTGGATCCACTGCTCTAGTACAGGATCAGCAACAAACACCACAGCAAAACAGTGACAGTTCTGATTCTGTGTAATTACAATAAAATTCAACAGACACATGAATGTCCTGTACTCACACACGTAGACGCAATATAGGAGAAACTTAATAATTAAAAATCCAATTGCTTTAAATGGCAACTTAAAACAGCTTATCTGCAGACTCAAGTTTCTCCCAGAAATGGCGGAGTTACTCTAATGCTAAGATGTTCAAGGTGAACAAGAAGGATTTTAATTCCAGCTTTGGACCAGAAACTCCCATCTGAGTTGGTAGCTAAATAAAGAAAAATTGAAGCAAGTAAGAATTATTACCAGCTAATGTGAATGAAACAACCTTTAATATTTGCACTTCAAGTTCATCTTTCTAGCCATTAAATGAATATGAAAATTAGGCTGAAATTATTTTGTAGTTACATTCACATAGAGCCCAAAATGCTTGAGGTCTCAAAAGGATGTAACAGCAAGATAATAGTTCAGGTAAGTACAGCGACTCATAGTATATAGCTACTCCTTTAAAACATGATGATTCATATGTTAGCTGCAATACCAAAGCCAGGCAAAATACCTTTCATATTCTTTCCAGTGGGTATCCTTACATATAAAACACTGCTGCCTACTTTGGAGTTTGGTTTAGAAATTCATTTTTGTTACTGCCATGCTAAAACTGCAGTGAAGTGGGTGGAATTTCTTAAAATCTCTTTTTAACTAGGAACCTCAGCCAAAGTGTTTTTGCGAGCCACTGTTCCAATTCCCTTGGTAGAAAGGACTTTTAGAAAATCAAATAGGTAACTGGGAAGCAGAACGGGTGAGATTTCATGATCCACTTAGGGATGCAGTGCTAAACTTGCTGTCAACACAGTGGTAGAAGCAGATGGCTTTGCAGGCCATAAGCTACTATTGCACCATGCCTACCCTTTTCTACAAATTAGAGGGGTTTCCTGGCAAAATGCCCTGGGGACTGCCTGTTACATTAGCAGTAACAAAGCCTGGACTCTGAAGATGTGGCCTTCACCTTGATAGTTCTCCCGTTTCTGCTGCCCAGGCTACATCACATGCAGAAAGGGTCTGTGAAAGGCAGCTGCACTCCAAGCCAGGAATCCTCTCTGGCAAGCAGAGCCATTGCATAGCATCTTCCCAGCCTAGGTCCCTGGAGCAGCCTAAGAATGTGCTCAAGCCTGAGGGTCTCACCCAGGAATCCTGGTCTGGGCTACTTTCTGCTCCTATGCTGAAGACTCACGTGGCTTAAAATATGCCACCTCTTTGGCCTGATGACCAAAGAGGTGGTAGATTTTAAGCCAAGTCAGTCTTTATTGCTGAAATAACGTGGATAAGATGATGTATTTAGACCCTCAGCTATTAATTCTCAGAACTGCTTGTGAAACACCTTACTTCATATTTAGCCACTTTTGTCTTGCTGTTCTCATGTTCCACAACTCCATCACTTACTAATTCACATTTTTTTTAAAAAGGAAACAGAAAAAGCTTTGCTAAATGCAATTAACTGTAATAACCTGAAATAAATTGATTTACACTGAAACAATAATTCTTGTTTAAATTTCATTTCATTTAAGTAGCAGTGGTAGCAAATATAATTATGCAGCAGATCTGCCACAGTTTAAAAAACAAAACAACAAGACATGTACTTTACTTTGGCTCTCTCTACAACAGCTCAGGACAAACCATTCCAAGTTTCACATGAGACTGTATCAACATGCAGAGAAAAAGAGGCTTCAGAAGTTCATTCTACAAAATGTACAGAGAATTTAAAATTACTTTTAAAAATAAGAGTTTCCATTTTTGAACAGTTCATTGCAACTCTTGCTACTTTGCTCCCCAAAAGTGTCCTTCTGAAAATATGCATCCTTTTTAGATCACTTGCAGTGACAGCAGGCACACTGATTTCAGCAACTGTAACAGCTCAGGGAAGTTACCAAACCTTTTTTGCTAAATCAATCAAACCCAGAGTTACAAGAAGCCCTAAAGCATGTAGCAAAATATATTGCATATCTGAAACGTAGTATGATCATGGAAGGTCAGAGCAACGGGAAGGCCCCTTGGTATAGCAGAGTTCTGGAGCTCCTTCCTCCAGGGTGAGGGTGCAGGTTCCAGCAGACTCACACAAAAGCAACATTTTCCTGTCATTTTGTGTGGGCAGCCCCAATTGTTCTTGCTTATCACTCAATTGCAACAGTTAACAGATGGGACTAGATCTACTCCCTTTTCAAAAAAGCAATCACCTGCCAATCTGTTTTGGTTTTCCCCCTCCCGTGGCAGTTTTTTTCAGGCTCCATATAAGGCCCTTGAACCTACAGACTACCAAATGACACATGAAAAAGAGCAAGTCATGATGCTTACCAGAGTTATACTGCCATTTTTACTGTTACTGGATTTTTAAATATATTTTAAATAGGATCCATAAAGGCAAAAAGGCTAATAACTACTGGTGAATGACAAAGGAAGTCTATTAAGATGGCAGTGGGGTTGCTCCTTGGTTTGGGACTCTTAGGAAACAGTCACAGACTCCATTTAGGAATAGGAACTCTGAACTCAGAGAAAGAAAAGTAGTAGTACAAAAACAGAGAGTGAAAATGTAATGAAGAGAGCACAGCATCTAGCTTTTGTATGAGTTTAATGCAAGCCTATGAATGAATTTATTCTGTTTTTTAGCTTGCAGAGAATCAACAAAATGTTTCCTGTTCAGTGGGTCTTTCACCTCCTATCAGGAAAAAAAGAAGAGTGAATGTATCCTTGTGACAGGAAAGGCCTTTGGGGTGAGCTGGCAAGAGCAGTAAATGGACCTTAACACCAGAGGCACACAGCTGAGAGCCCACCTGGTTACCTGCCGCATCTGTCAGCCTGGGTAAAACAGGAGGGGACAGGAGCACAGAGGAAGAGGTGGACAATCTCCATTCACTGCAACAGGGAAACAAGAGTGAGGAGAGATGCTTACAGGAAAGTCACAGGTCCACAGATGCTGTCCCTCCATCTTCCTGGAGCTTCAAACCACCCCATAAATGGGTTTTTCCCCCTGAACACCGGACTCTACTTTGTTTTTAAGTCCTTATCACACTCCAGTAATTCCCGTCAGCTCTAGACTCACTATTGCTATTTGCTCTTACTCAGACTGGCCATAAAAGTGACATCAAAGTGTTCAGAAAAGCAAGATGCAGAGAAAACTTTTCCTTGGTACAGCAGTGAAAGACTAACACCTACATGATGCCAGAGGCCCTGCTTGCTGATACAGCCATCGCTCCACTTTCCTGATGCGCCAAGGTCTTTGGGATGGAGGTGTAAGGCAGCAGGGGCAGCACATGGCCTGCCAACAGCCAGGTGCTCTGCTGGGGAAGCTGCCCCATCCTCCAGCCTTGGGCCTACGCACTTCATTGACGTCATCCAAGATATACTCCCCTCCCAGATACTAACATCATCTGCTTTGGGCCAGAATACCCTGGCCTTTTGACTCGCATTTCTCCTTTCTCTTTGCAATCATTTGCTATATTTTATTTATTACAGCAGTTGGATGTTCACGTTTAAGATCCTCCTATGCACGTGGGCTTTGTATATGCAAAGTATCATCTCCCCACGGGTATGGGGGTGTTGGACGGGGGAAGGGAGTAAAAAACACAAGTTGCGTACTTCAAGCCACTCCCTTTGATTTGCAGAGTAGTACGTCACTGCTGTGTGCTGAGACACTTCAGCCCAAGGGCTGTACGCAGTTGTCTTGGAGCCAGGTCACAGAACCAGGGCAGCTCCACTCCAGCACCAGCATACGGGTCACTTCTACCTCTTCCTTCCCACAGATACCACCCTCAGCCCACCAACTCAGGGCTGTCAGCCAGCTGGCAAGGAGCTGAGACCAAGGAATCACAGGCTCTGCCCTTCTCCTGTCACAGTAGTCAAGACAAGCTAAGAGATACAAACACTTGCCTACCCACACATTGTGCTGGGATGCCGCTCAGGGCTTGCAGGACTATTACAGCCAACCCCTCAGAGGCACAGAGCAACTCACAGCAGCACTGACTTCACACCCTGCAAGCATCAAAACCAGCAGCAGGGTACTGGGGGCAGGGGAAGGAATATCGAACAGCGTGTCCCAAAGCAACCCGAGCTGGGCAAAACAGCAACCCCAGCCTTGTGCTATGGGACCCAGGGAAACACCGGGGTTCTGGGATCTGTATGCACTGCTACAACAGATCCCAGTCCCATGCTGGGAGGACACCCAGGAGTACGCTAGCCCTCTGACTTCTGCAACTTGTTCTCCACAAGATGAATTTTGAAATGGCTGTAATCCATCTGGGTCCCACCCTAGCCAGAACTGAAAAGCACATGGTGAACCCCTTCTGCCCCTGAAGCTTTGGCATAGCTTGTATGACAGCATTCAGCATCTGGAACACTTACAAGATAAAACCAGAGCGAGCTACAATCAGAAAGGCATCCACTACCACACTACCACAGCTCTTGCGAACACTTAAGCAAACCATAGATTAAGTAGCCACGTAAGTGCTAGAAAACAATCTGCACATTGCTTTATGGGAAATAAAATGGGAAAAAAAAGTCAAATGGAAAAGATTTGTCACTCAGGAGAGATGAACAGTGGTAGAGGACATCTATATACATCAGCAGTCAGATACAAAGCAATATCTAAAAATATCCAAAGGGAAAACTAGTAAAATAGTACGCTTAAATGTAAAATGTGTGTCATAGCTGATGATTCCAAAAATCTTTGTGGGTTCCTTTGAAGTTAAATGCCTACAGATTATTTTTATTTTTTTAAATCAGTTTAATTATGTTCCTTGTGGACAGTAAGATATTTGCTAGGTTTTAGACAAGAATTTGACAATAGTTTTATTTGGAATGCTCACTGGTGTCGCAAAGGACAGCTGCAGAACTCTCACAGGCACATTCAGCTACTTCAGTAACTGCAAGCTTTAGCAAGTCCAGAAAATGAACTTTTCTGAGTAGTCTGTATACACCTCCATGATCCTAAAGGATGTAAAGATTCATGCTCCCATGACATCAGCACACCTTGGAGAAAAAGTCAAGCAACATTTGGAGTGTAGGTTTAGGCTATTTTTGAATGTTCTGCCTTTATACAGCTAACAAACATGTTCTATATTGTTCAAAGGTTAGTACAGAAAGAAAATAGCTCTTAACAGTAATACAATTTTACTTTGAAGTACCAGAGACCATACAGAAAATGAGGAGGGTTTACCAGGTAGATGTTTGGTTCTATATCCTACTCATGCCCAGCTGATAGACCACCATAAATGAGCACCCAGAAAAGCAAATTTTTAAGGTTCAAGCACAAAGACAACACCTCCCAGGCCAACAGCATCAGAAGTGTGAATAGCATTATGTATCATATCTACCTTCTACAGACTTAGGAGCTTCCTTTGCAGTATTTTGGCTTTTACTATACTGGGATTTTTGAGATATTCACAACTGCCATTGGTGAGGACAGCTTATTAATAAACAGAGTTTATTACAAGTTTTATACACCACAATATGAAGATTTAATCAATCTCTGCTTTTAAACTGAACACACACAATAAACTCATAGCTTACCAAAGAACTTCAAAACCTGCACAAAACTGGTATTTAAAATTATTCTTACTTATATCTGGTCTGAAAAATTCTACAATAATTTCTTCACAGAATTGATCTTTACAAAATAGTTATAAAAAACCCCTGAATCATCTGATGTGTATGAAACTTGATTCCAAGAATACTACCTCCATAGTCGTTTTAATGTAGTAAAATGGGCTGTGAAGTTTACCAGGTGACCAGATCTCTCCCATTTTCAGCCTGGGTCCTGCCTACACTTGGAAAGAGAGACAGGTAGGAAGGTGACTAGCTAAAGTTCTGTAAGGAAGAAAGGATGACAAGCACTCCTGGAGTTTGAAGGAATAGACTATAGTCAGACATGGGAAAAGTTTCTCAGTTCTCAACACTTCTCATGCCAAGGAAATGGGCATGTCTAGCCAAAGTGCTCTTTCCCACACTGCTTCCCTCCAAGGAAGTGTGACAAAGATGCTACAGCAAATGGATGTTTCTATTAAATTCTCTTACGTTGTTTTGTTTGGGGGTGGTTTTTTGGTTGTTTTTTTTTAAAAACAGAAATTGGTGACAACTTGATATTTTGTGAGCTGTGTGGTGACCACGTAGAAGTATTTCTTCATTGTGCTGCAGGGAAGACTGACTCCCTGGCAAGTACGTTCACAATGCCTCTTTATTTAAAGCTAGCTCAAGAGGGCTCACAAAGGGGTGAGTGGGCTGACGATGACAACTTCTTTGCGAGAACAAGCAGGAATCTGGTGACGCACTAATCGCTGCCTTGTTTTTTTCACTGCAGAACCCCTTGTGTGCCTGTTTGAGAAACCAATTCTCGCCCTGCTTTGCTGCCGCAGTAACACAGAAACCATCATGTGGGAGTGCTGAAAACCGATTTCCTTGTATTACTGAAAACAAGAGATCCAGCAGTAGATGAAAAACCAAGGACCACTCTTTTACCATCTTGTGGACTCATGAGACTTGAGTCTCACAGACAAAGCACAGTTTGAGGCTCCTCCCTTCACTCAGTCTTAAAACAAACACATGCACACACACTCCTGTCCCCACAGATAATACTAGACAAGAAAAACACTCCCGACTTTTCTTGTTCTTTGAGGAGATGACTTTTCTTAGCCCAGCCTTACGGTGACTCAAAGATCTATAAATTTACACAGCATCTCAGTGGAAAACAAAGACTGTTATTGGGATTTGGGCTTGCTTTGCAAAGATGCTCCTGTCTCTTTTTACTTTACAGAAAATAACCAGTGAAGGAGAAAGAAAGGCTGTGCAGATCACTGAAACAGTTAATTACACTTTGCTTTTTTAATTTCAGGTAGATTTGCAGCTTTTTGACAAGTCTATAATGATACAGTTTTTAATTTTGTATTACAAACGTTAACAGTCAATACCCTGATAGCTACTGAAACAGGTAACAGGTTGCTGAAATTCTGTAATGTAGAAAATTCAATCTGTTTTAAAAGTAGCAGTTTCCCCCCAGTGCTTATGGGGGGGAAAGGTAACAGCAGGACACTCACTAAAAGCCCACTGCTTTTGTCACCCTCTATGTTACAGACAGGACATAACCTGGCCACCACAGGAATCCAACACATTTCATTAGTATAAACCCTCATATAGTTTACAACTATTAGTGATACTATCACATGGCCTATTTTAAAATTGTATTTTCATACCGGAGAAAGAAAGAATGTTTAAAATAAGACCTTTATTAAAAAGGAAACAATTAAATGGGAAGTTTCTAATTTCCTTCAGCTAAGCTGTAACTGAAACATATGAAAATCAGAGTATCACTAAATTTCACTGTCTCAGTGTATTCTCTTACTTGGGTGACTATTATCCTACAAAACTTTATGGGTTTTATGCATTACACTTCTTATGCATTCCCTCTTTAATAGAGGTACTGGTTCAGAGGCATAAAGGAGAGTGAGGACTAACTACCTCAAAATTAAATCAGGAAATCATTTTTTCACTTCACTTGGGCTTTTCTTCAGGGCTGGAATAATCCATCATATGATATTAATACCGAACTAAGAAACCCAAGAAACCAGAAAGGCCTTAATCATACTACATTTGTAGACAAGCTTTAGAGTTCAGCACCATTCAATTTGGTGGTTGTTTAATTCTAAGTGGTAAGCAAAAACTTACTGTACCTGATATATTGAGGACTAGAAGATTCCAGTTGTAGCTCAAAACCAGGAATATTTATCACCATATGAACATATTATGTTTAATAAATGAAGTATGTAATCTCAGAAGAGATACAGTAATGTGGTGTAGCTGCTGGAATCACCATCTATGCACAACATAGCCACTGATAAAAAATTACCTTGATGCAAAATCTTTCAGTGACAGTGCCAAAGCAGAGCTCTGTGAAGATTCTCCTTTCCCCCTGGCCAGCCAACCACACATCACATCCTGGTGGTTGCCAGACAGAGCTGGGAGCAGGATGATTGTACCACAATGGTCTTTGATGACCTCTAGGTTCACTGAGGTCATTCCCCTTGACTGGAGCTCCTCAGGGGCTCTGCAGGTTTCACCACCACAAGAAAGCTCCATGCAGGACTGCTACTCCCTGACATTGGACTTACTTTTCAGATCTTTCATCTTATTTTGACTTCTTTTCTTTATGGATCAAAAGTGCTGCAATTATCAGACCAAGCTCCCAGACTAAAAATGCTGCACTGAGAGACATAATAAGGGATTTTATATTATCTGTTTTATGTTGCCAGAAGCATCCAAATCCAACAATTCAGGGAAGGTCAATATTTCTCCAGGGACAATGCAGAATACAGTATCCTTTCTTTCGTACTTCTATTTGCAAGCAAGTTATACACCCATACTTGCTTAAAATTGAGATGGAAAAACATTACATATACCTACATGAAGATTTAAGCAAAAAAATCGTAAGGCAATTGGAAGAAAGTTTATGGTCAAACTGTCTCTCCAAGGAGTACTTGGAAAGCAAAGGGAAAAGGAGACTGATGGAACAGCATTCCCTTTGGTTTATTAAGTTCAGCTGTATTAATCTATTTAACAGATGTCAAAGACAACAAATCATTATTTGTCAGTTTAGATCAATTTCACAAAGCGATCTTTCAACCTCAGTGGTATTATCTCCCTTTGCTTTCTGAACACTACAAAGCTGCTAAAAATGTACTTAATCAGCCTGCTATCAATATTGATACCACTATGAAGGTGAAAAAAATGCATAAAACCCTCAGTTTCCCGGGAAAATTATCCAACGCAATAAAATTAAGCAACATTATAGTTTTCAAATGTTTCAGTTCCAGCTTTCCTGGAATCTCCATGAAGTCAATCCACAAACACACTGGTAACAAAAAAACCTGCCTACAAAATTACGACTCCTGCATTTGATATGCTAACCTCACCTTTTAATTACAACTAAAAATGAAGAGGGTTGAGATTTTAGTTGAGATGTCCCATGTCTTGCAACCCAATGTTTTTTTGCCCGCTGTCCACTGTGTTTAAAAGAGAAAGTAGAGTGGATGTTGTACAGTTTTATACAGCAAGAAACACACATTCAAATTAGGCTGCAGTAAGTTATTCTAAACCATGCTGGAAGAGAGAGCTTGCTGAGAGATGTACTTTAAGAAAACACAGTGAAACAGTGCTATGGAAAAGACAGAACACTAAAGCAGCCTGGAAACTGGAATAAAAAGCAATCTGTTTTTTCTCCATACTTAACAGAGAACATCTTCATCAAGCCACTTTTTAAAATCAATTGGATTCCATTTCTCGTTTGAGTGCTTTCATTCCTGATGCCTCCTAATGACTGTTTGCATCCGAATTTCCTTTGACATTTAACATGCACATTAAATGCTAGCTGAAGCTGAACGTACCTTACTTAACAGTTCCTATATATGAATATAAAGGATTTATCACCTGAATTACAGTCAATCCCCCTCCCAAACAACAACCAAAAAAGTCCAACCACAAGCAGAAGCCAGAGCTGTAACAGTGCATTAATTTACCACAACGTCATAAACAAAGGACAGTAGTGGGCAAGCTTTCAAAATACAAATTTTTCTACTGTGAGAGTCCTCCTGTTTTCAATCTGTTACAGCTAAATGCCCATGCTCATTAAAAGCATGTTTTGCACAAACAGGACTTGAAGAGCAATGACATGTTTACTTTCGAGTAAAAATGTGGTTGCTCACAAGTCAACATGATACAAGAAAGCAAGATGCAAAACCACCAACACTTACCTGTCAAGAATAATATAAATCAAACAAACCTACATTATTCCATTGTATTTTTTCCAAAACTTCCTATAATCTTTCACTCTTGGCTAACTTAAATTTGCTTAGACGACTACCACAGTTTTTGTGCCCTTAAGGTTGTTAGTCAATTTAAGCATTACAGTAAATGACCAAAATTTTGGCAATCCATAATTTTGGTAAATATTTAGGAAAGTTATTCTATGCATGCCTTCAATTAGACCTCCTTGATTAATGTAGAAAAGGCTTACTACCTACCTTAGTCTGTATTTATAAAATATACAGTACACATGATTTCAGACAACCTACTCATGGAAAACAGGGGAAAAAAGCTAGGAGTTAAGAAAGAGGAAATTTAAATCTTCAGAAAGTGTCCTCAATTAACTGCATGAACATTTGACTGAAGGGATGTTTTTTCCTGAGTACACAACATACAGGAATACTGCTGCCCTCAACCCTTACCCTCATCTGCCTTTGTGCCTTGGGCTGGGGAAGGGGACAAAAGGAACAAATGTACACAGTTTTCTTCTGAGGACAGAAAACTCCTCTGGCACACACCACTGGAAAACAGCACTGAAGCAATCATTACACGGAAGCAAACCATACAGAATTTCAAAGTGTAATTTGACTACTTTCCCATTTTTCAAAATCACATTTTTTCTCCAAGATACTAATTCCTGGTAAGTACAAACCTAATTGGCATTATTAACATGTTAACTTGTAATGGACAGAACTTCATATTCGGCTGTACCAGAACTGTTCTGAGTTCCTTCAGCAATAGCACACAGATGCCATCCATTTTGGGACTCTGGATTAGGCAACACACCCCACAGAAAGGGTAACATCAAAGAAATTAATCATTAAGGGGGACATTTTCTCTAAAGGAAGCTTGGTTAGAAAGATCTGGAGGGTCTGCACATCTGTCCATTCAGTACCTCTCTTGCTCTGTAACTTTATCAATGCTATTGGAATATGACTATACTGTCTGGATAGGAGGGGAATATTTATGTTAATATTTATGGATACTTGAAGTAAAGACATTTATATTTTTAGTAGCCTCATGATCCTGTGTAACGATTCTGCAACTTTACAGGAAGTAACGCTACAAGGAAAGGTCTCCATTGTGGATTCAGGAACGCCAGTTATTACTTTTTCCAAGCCTTGGCTTGTTGCTAAAAAGAGTGAGTGTGAGCATATGCGTGTGTAGGGGAGGAAAGGAGGGAAACCTGCTATAAATACTGATGCATGATGACCTTCAGAAAGTACCAGATGAAATTCCAACTTTGTCTAAAGCTACTTCATTTCTTCCCAAGAGAAAGATATATTTCCTCCCTCTTCTTATGCCCAGCTATCAGCTTGTTGTCCCCTACATCTTAGCAAAATCATTTGCATTAAAAAGCAGCAAAAAGTCAAGCTCTTCTTTGGTTTTACTCAAATTGCTCCCTGGTGGTGATTGTACCCATAGTCCTCACGTGTCCACTCTATAGATTTACATCCCTGTGATAAGTCATGATAGTTGCTTTATTGTCTTTAAACATCAACTTTTCCACAGTCTATGCATCCTGATTATCTTGCCAGTGAATATATCTGCAGCAGGTTGGAAAGAGCACAAAATAAACACAGTTTCTGGTATAAAAAGACAACCAGACATCACAGTTCCACTGAGAAAGAAGAAGGTTGTAGCCTCTTGAGCCATAAGAATTTTGAAAAGTGCTTTTTCTCAAGATAAGAAAACTATCTAATCAGAAAACTCTTCCTCAGGCAGTTCTAGGAGTGTCTGAAATCAAGTTCAATGTAAGCCACTGTCAAGCATGGTTAAGCTGTATCTTGACAGCAAAGGCAAAATCTACAATGGAGCATGAACTACCATCAACCTCCTCAACTAATCACTTAAAATCAGAGAGCCTCTTAACCGGCCAGGCATTTTATATTTGTTAAGATACAAAAAAAAAAAAAAAAAAAA
>WEKY01010118.1:27403-51469 GCA_013390045.1 Picathartes gymnocephalus
TTTTTTTTTTTTTAATCCAAATCAAGTCACTAACATGGTGTGAAGGTGGGCAGTGATGGTCCTAGTACAGCCAAACACTGGTAAAGACAGATGAGTGGTTGAGGCCAAGAACAGTGGAATTGTAGTGGAATTGTATCTCAATTTTCATATTTGCAGAAATACCAGTAGATTCATTTTTCTTACGGAGTTTTGCTTTGTGTCAGGTGAGAATACTTGCTCACAACATATAGGATTTAAAATGTTTCATGGTTATCAAGGAACTCCCCATGAGGGACTTATCTAGATAACCAGGAAATAATTCCCATATCTGTTTTACTGAAGCAGGGTGGGGGGAATGTTTCTCAGGCAAAAAAAATGGGATGGCACAGTATGGTCTGTTGAGGTCCAACAAAATTCTTAAGTAAAGGATAAAGAGAGGAGAAAATTAAACCAGAAAAAAAACCCCAATCCATTCCCCAGTGCCACATCCTTCCCTTTCCCTTGAGAAAAGAAAAATCTAGGAAACCACTTGAGAAATCTGTCCAGAAAAAGATCAGCTTGCCAGTTGAGCCATAGTGGTATAGTATGTACCACACTAGAGCAGTAAGCAAGGCACAAGACAAGGCCACACAGCAGATAAAGAACTTGTGCCCAGTATCTACTTTTATTGCCATTACACTTTGATGGGTTTTCAACTAACAACCTAACAACTCACCATCAACTAACAACAAAGCCAAATGTAAAAACAGAATATTCTTTGACTAAAAAATTGTTAAAACATTAAGTATAATTGAAAATAACAGTTATTTGCAGTAAATTTGGACAGACTTAGCTGTGTGGGACTTTGCGAAGAAGGGTATTCCATAACCCAAAACATTTTCACAAAATCCTAATGTACAATTCCCACTAAGAAGCACATAGAAAAATTATGCTAAAATAAAATACTACATTTTAAATACAGATGTGAAATAAAGGCAAAGGAGCATGCAGAGGGGATTGAAATTTCCCAGGACAAAGTACAATATACTAAAGGGGAAAGACTGTCATTAGCTATTTCAAAGCTCTTGATTTTCCACAGACAAAATCTAGAGGTTTCTGTTGCTTTCCTGTGAAACTTGGCTATATGATATATCCAAGTGCCAAGGTCCTGGTTTTGGCACTATATAAGGCAAAGAAAAAAATTACCATATTCCAGCAGCTTTAGGAGCTTCTTGAAACAAGTCAGACCACTTCCTCTCTAAGGCTGTTCGATTTGTATACTAAATGAGCTGAGATTCATTAAAACTTTATACATTTTGCACAAAGAAAAGAATCTAATGTTTCTACAGTGCTGAATTATTTCAGTTGTTGGTCAAAACATCACACTATAGCCAAATATGACATCAATTAACTCTCCCAATGAAGAGTATCTTTGTTCTTATCCAAGTGGTAAGAAGACTTGGATAGTCTATTTAAAGCTTCAACTTAGGCTGCTTTATTACCCAAGTCTTTTACACTTAAATGAGCACACAAAAAAACCCAGATTTGCTGGAGAACACAGGCACCATTAGACACATTTCATTCCATCAACTCAAAAGGCAAGGTGTGCAGCAGTCATACCTTTGTGTGATTGTAGAATAGGCACTTAACAGACTTTTAACTCTTCCCAAAATTAGGAGCTGTATTTACAATTTTCCTATACTTTTCAGTTCCTCTTGCTATCCAGTGGTTGTTTTGTATTAATGCTTCACAACAACCGAATCCACCACAAACAAGAAAGCAAATTCTTCCATATTCAATAGTCACTCACATCAGCCCTGAAATGCAGTTACATGTTTTGCCTTTCAATCCCTTATCAACACATTAATTATTTCCCATGTGCACTGAGAATAAAACTGTAACTACTTTCAATTGAGTACAAGTTTTTTTGGAGCAAGAATGGAAAAAATTACTTTGAAAATAGTAATCTGTATAAAAACTTCCAAGGAATACTAACATACAATTCCTAACTGCAACACAAGTACAAAAGAAACTGTAAATCTCAAGAAATTAGAGTCACTTTTTCCACTTCTTGTGTTGGCTTTAGTTTTTTATTTAAATACTGAGTTACCTCAGGCCATTTTTAGAACAGGTTTTTTTGTTGCATTCCACTGAGAAGCAAAAACTAAAAACAAAGGAAAAATATTTTAGTTGGACCTTCACTGTATTATTACATTTTTTTGTGTTTCTATTCTTCTCACTTGTTCTTAGTAGGAGTGCTTTAAACCAGAATAAAGAACTTAAGGAATCTTGTGGGTAGTCAAATCCAGGCCTCTATTACCAGAAGAAACATGCATCATAAAAAAAGTCAAGATTTTCAAGTTCTGTCTTAAAAGAGGTAATTACTTCTCTTCCACACCCACACAATTGGCTGTCTGCCAGAACCCCACTCCTCAATGGCTACTTCTCTTACCTGCATACTTTGCACAAGGCCACACTGTCAAGTGTTATTCCTTCCTTGAACAGGTCCCTTCTGTATCTTCAGAGAGAATCACTGTTTACATTTATTTGGCATCTCATAAAATAGTCTGTGATTGATCAATACTCTTGTATCTGTTTCTTCCCCTGTAACTAAGAGCTGGTAAGCCTACAACTTAGAAATTAATGTTATTGGTCCCTAAATATACAAATTTATACTGTAATACAGCTATTCCGTTGTGCAAAAACTGTTATAAGAATCAAAGCTTTATAAATGTTATTAGAAAGGTGAATGAAAACCTACTAACATAAATATTCAGTATCTGTTCACAGGCTACTGTGTTTGGTCACACAGAAATACTTTTGCAATGCCAAATATAAAGCAAGATCCTTATGAAACACTATTAATAGCTTTGTTACTACAGGTTTGGGGACATAATCTGAAGAGGAACAACACTATTAACCCATTCAATACTAAGAGGAGCTTATGTGCAATGTTAACATGTTGGAGAAAAAAGATCCAAAATAGCTTCTGCAACAGTCTATCTATGAAAACCTCAGCTTTGTAGCAAACAACTAAAACAGTCCTGAATGTTCTTTGCCACAGCCATTTCTCACCTCTTACAAAGAAAGAGCAAAAGTAGTATAAAACGACAGAAAAAATCCCTAGCAAAACAAACTATCAAGAAACACAAACAAACAACAAATCCCAACAGTGAAATGCAATTCAAGCAAGGTAAGGCAGCACATCACGTGGATTAACGTGGGGATGGCAGAGTCCAGCCCTCAAACAGCCAGCTTGAGTAAGAAACATCAAGAAACCTTCCCCAAGCCTCCCCATGCCTTCTTTTTTCCCCTCTTTTTTTAGAGTTTTACAAGTACTGAGATGAAGTGTTAGGTCACAGAAAGCTGAAATTCAAAAAAGAACACAGCCATCTGTACTAGACAAAAACTAAGTTAATTATGCCACAAAGAAAAAAATGCATGATTGAACAAGTTCATGTGTAGTTCAACAGCTAGGTAGGCATGAACACTATGCAAACAAAACACGTTTAATAATTCATTTATTATCTCCAATCATCACACAGTGATTTTTTAGAAGAGTATTCAGGACCTGAAGCGTCTGTTTCCTGCTTTCTGGGAAAAGAGGAAAAAATTGAATGTAATGGAGCTGTGCCAGGTGGCACAAACTGATAGCAAGGCAATAAAAGCAGTCCCACATGGCTTCACCAAGCTGTGAGCTCAGGCTAGCTAAGCCAACTTTTTCTGTACAGGTAAATAACATTCGCCTCTGATTAAGCAAAAGAGTAAGGCTGCTTTTTGATTGGGATCAAATACAGCTAGATCACCTGCTCACTGCAGATACCAAAGATGCATGAAACTAATCACAAACATCAGCAGAAGATGAAGATGCTCATGCTCAAGTTGCCTAGCACCATGCCTCATCTGAATATTATTACTCCTCCAGCAGAAGGACTGCAGAGCATTACATGAGCACACCCCAGCCCTGTCTGTGCAGCCAGACAGTGACTCCATGCACCAGCACTGCTCAACCATTTTGGTGAAAAACAACTGGAGTTATCCCAACTGTGGGACAGGGATCTTGCAGTAACTTCTGCAACATCCAAAGCTGACTGCGCTAGATCTGAAAGGAAAATATGGTAATACTTTAAATGTAAAGAGGAAATAGTACAAGGAATATGTTATAAAACTGCTTATCAAATAAAATAGAGATGCCAATACATATGGCACTAAAAGCATACAAGCAGGGCACTACCACAGCTCAGTATATATTAAATTCTACATAGCCAGGGCACTGGATAGACAGATGAGGTGTGAAATCATTGTTCCTGAGACCACAGGCAAAGGTAAAACATCTAAACTTTCTGGAAGTTCACCTGGAAACATCGCTGTTTGTATTTTAACAACAAATGCTATGAAAGAAATACAACTCTGCTCAAAATAACCTGGCATACTGTACGCTTCTTGGCTGTGGTATGGAATTAATTTTGAGGAAACATGCCAGGCTTGATTTCCCTGACAGGTATGCTTCTACTGAAAAAATAACTAGCAAAAGTTTGACAATTTTTTCAAACACAGAAGTCTTTCTACTCTTTCTGGTCTTAACAGTAGCAGCACCTTCCAGCCAATTTCAACTTGGAAAAACCAGCTTTGAATGTGGCATAATCATGCTAAATACCACGTGTCACAGTTTTTCCTCACTTCCTACTTCACTGAAAAGATGATTCAATCAGGCACCTGCAGTGGTGCTCAGTGACACAACAGAGGCAATGAGCACCAATGGAAACAAAAGAGGTTCCCTCTGAACATCAGGAAACACTTTTTCTCTGTGAGGGTGACTGAACTCTGGCGCAGGCTGCCCAGGGAGGTTGTGGAATCTCTATGCATGGAGATACTCCACAGCTGTCTGAAAATAGTCCTGGGCCAGTGATGCAGTGGTTTTTATTGGTTAATTGTATTTTGGTTTGTTCTATGTACCCCTGTTTGGACCCTGTATACTCTCCCTGTCAATTATCTGTCCCTCCCCTGCTCGAGCGAGAGAATCCCTCTCTCTGTCCCCTGTCATTCTCCTTTCACCCCTGCCCCAAGTTCTAGAAAGCTCTCTGTCATTTCGTTATGCATTGGCCTTCACAGGTGTAACCCCCTCCCCTGTTCTCCCGTTTGCTGTGTAACCTGTCCCTCACCCCTGCACCACACCCTTGGGCTTTCCCAATTGGTCATGTTTGTGCCTCCACCCCTGGGGTCTTAGGGGTAGAAAACCCCCTGTCACCTGTGTTTCGGGGTCACTCGGAGCAGAGCAGAGGAGGCTCGATCCTTCTATGTGAAACTCCTGGTGGCCTGACTCAGTCAGTCTCTCCCCATCAGCTAAATAAATCTCAGTTGGTATGCAGAGCTGCTGAGTCCTCCCTGCTTGGCTTCTCCTCGCGGTGGTCACCTGCTCTTCACGCTGCTCTCGGCTCTGCTCTCTGTGGCNCCATCAGCTCTAGATGACCCTGGCTAAGCAGGGAGATTGGATGAGAGGTACCTTCCAAACTCAACCATTCTGTGATCCCATCTCCACACTGTTTCAATGCCTACCTTTCCCCGATTTGATGGCTGTTACCCAACCTTACTTCCCTCCTTCGACTTATCTCAGTATTAACTTAACAAAAATAAAGTACAGAGGTATGTACAAGTTGAAAAACCAACTTTGTCAGAGAAATGGATAAAATTGTCACGCCTGTAAGCTTCTCTCTGTTTTTCAATTTTACAAGGTGGTCTAAAATATTATTGTTCTAAGAAATAGGACCATGTGCAAGCTACATTTATTTGGATAATACTAGAGAAGTACGAGGGATTATCACGTTCTAATTACCTTACCACCTGAATAAAATTCACCTTACCTTACCAACCATTTTTTCTGAACACCTGTGGTTCTGTACTGCTAAGTGTTTTCAGCATCTCTGTTGATAATGACCCCATTTGCCCAATCTTTAGTTCGTAAAATTTTCAAATGTTTTTACTTTTTTTTTTTTTTTTAACTGGGTAGTTGAACAACCGCAACTTTCACTGAACTCAACCAGATGGATCAAGCTGTTGGATTAGAACCCTGTCTATGCACATGGCAGTAAAGGCCAGCAAAATGCCGTATTTCATGGACTTTAATGTTTCAGTTGCTCTGGCAGATAAAAAGTATTGAAAAATTTGCACAATATTACTAATAACAGTGAAATGCTTGGAAACATCCTCTGACTCATAATGGTGAAGTACAAGCAGAACTCAGTTTTAAGATGAGGTCAGTGAGATTCAAAAAATGCTTACAAGGTATTTGCTAAAGAGATGAAAATCCACTCTGTTCCAGTACCGTACTCCTACACTTTCATAGGGTTCATGACTCATATTCAGAACTGTGCTCCAAACATTTCCGGTCAAAAACAGAAGTTAATGTATTGCTGCACTTCATTACCTCTCCCTACAAAGAGTTGTGGGCACATCTTGCACATCACCTGTAATTTCTGCAGTATTACATTCACAGATTGGAAGGCAGAAGGGCCATTTGGTATGATCCAAAATATAACACTAAGGAATTTCACCTACTCCCCACTTTTGTTCTACATACAAGCACCAACTGCAACTATGTAGACCAAGCTACTGACTCTGAAAACAACATGCAGTTATTCTGCACACCAGAAATGAGAAATGAGACAGCCTCCCTTTACTTTCAGCTCACAAATATTTGCTTTCCATGTTCAGCAGGTAACAATTATCCTGCTCCAGGCTGAAAGCAAAGCAGACAAGGTAGACTTATGAGACCAAAGCAGTGGGGAAAAAAAAAATTTTAAAATCAGTAATCCAAGAATCAAGTACAGGCTACTGCTGGTGCCTGTAATAGCTCTCAGAAAGTCAAATAAACACAGATGACTAGCAAGGAAATCTGAAGTTTATGTAATACACAAAATTTCGATATTATTAGCAAAAATTATTAAGTGTTCCAAAGTCTGCAAATGGCCCCTGAGGAAATAATTCTAAAATATAACAATAAATAATTAACCAGAAATCACAAATTGCATTTATTCTGGCATAACACCTGTATATTTCTTGGAATTAAGTATCTGTCTTTCTATTAAAAACATCCATGTCTGTTCATGCTGGGTTTAAAACATGACCAGAAAACATTTGCTAGATTAACACCCTTGCTTATCATGTTTTAATTCTTTAAAGAATCACACAATAAAAAGTGAGCATCTGATTCTCATCAGCCGACAATAAGGGCCATTTTTTTCCATTAAAAAAAAAATTAACTTTATTCCTCACTCATAATATAAACCAAGAAAGAAACTAAGGAGTTAAAGCTGTTTGGCAGCTGTTATTTTAACTTTGAGTTTTACAATTTGCAGAGCATGTCAGCTCCTCCACACTGGAACATTTTAAAAACACCCAAGAAGAGGAATGTCACAGCATCATCATCTGCTATCAGTACAATAGTTAGAGATATGATACAGCAGAGGACCTCCTCCAAATCTGCCACTTGTAATAAATTATGGTGTAGCCAGGGGCTGGTTGAGACCAGACAGACAGAGAAATCAAAATTAAGAGAATATGTAAAATCAGGCATGACCTATATAAAAGTGATGGGTACAGCTGAAGAGAGCAGTATGATTTCTTAAGAGGGAGAAGATATGTAGAGACAAGGGACAAGGACAGAGCCAATGACTACTCAGTGAAAAGGACAAACAAGAGCATAAAATCTTGACCACTGTTATTAAAAAGTAGCAGTTTGAGGCAGTATTCAAGCACACAACACACTAGTTTCCTGTTAAAGTTGCTCATAAAGTAAAGATCAAATATGGCACTAAAACCCAGGCACAGCGAATTTAGATGAGAGACCAAGTCTGCATTGCAAGACCTGCTGGGCAAGTGCCACACAGCAATACTGTCTTTGACCAGAATACCTACAGCAGAAGGTTTTGCACACGTAAGAAAAATAAATGCTTATAATTCTTCAAACAAGTGCCCTTTTTCCCATAAGTTCATCTTTTCCACACCTATTAAGAAAGCCTATTCCATCATACAAACATCCCATCACTACATCAAGTCCCTATACCTGGGCAATACAAATCCTCTCTCAAAGCAGAGAAACCCAATGTGAATTGAATAAAAAAGTTCACATTTAAAGATAAATAAAATGCTACCTCATCATTTCATAACCTTGCACTAAGTTTACTTCCTTTATTAGTATCAACTTCCATTAAGTCCAAGCTGTCACCATGAACTAGTGAACAGTGAACTACTCTCCAGCTCACACTCAGTACCACAGGACAACAGTTCTGAAGCACTCCCCAGCATGCCAGCCTTTGCCAAATAAGGGTGGACACCTTCTTCACTTACCAACTTAGAAAAAGCAGACAAAGCCAGTAAATGTACTAGTAAATACATTTCATGTTTTCTATTTTGTTTACCTCTTTCAACTATTTGCATTTTCAGATGAACTTTTTTCTTGTTTCTGCATTACTTGCTTTTCTCTGTTGCACAGCTTACAGCGTTAGAAGTGGTCACAAAGCAGAACTTCTAGTATTTAGCTCCCTGGCAATGGAAAACATTACAAGCCACAACACCTTGACAGATTACAGCCCAGTCACAAGCTGGGGCCCTCATGCACTACTGCTATCCACAGGTATCTTAACAGCCAAGCAAGAAGTTACAATGGTGGTAAGCAGTGCAAGCCCAGCATCTGCAAGTACTGAGAGCAAAACAATGAGACATTTGTTCCAAGCTCACGCAGCAAGGCAAAAACAACTGCATAGCAGCCACCACTCTTCTGAACAGGAGCCAGTAAGATGAATGTTTCTTCATTTACCCCAATGAGTTCACAAAATGTTCATAAGAATCATCCTTTTATTTTAATTATTGCAGATCCATTCAATCTGGATGCTTTTCCCAAAAAGCAGCAGCCGTGGGGTGTGGATGAGGGTGAAGAACAGGACCACAGCCTGCTCACTGCTCTGCATTCAGCCATACCAGCCCACGCTGAAGAAGTTGCAGCTTAGGATCCTCAGCTGACAGAAAGCCAACACAACAGACCTTCTAAGTCTGGATGCAACATGTTAAGAATACAAAGGACTGGCCAACACGACGGCAGTTGGTAGCCATGAGATACTGCCATGGCTGTCAAGCTAACCAAGCTTCCCTCAAGTATGAACAACAAAGAAACACAGTGCTCACTACAGCCTCATCTCTGCACATCCCTCTGTGGTAGTGAAGGCCAGCAAAACGCCTCATTCTACCTACACACTGAGCATCTCTCTCCAGGAACTACTGAGCAACCAAATCCTTCTCAGTCTCTTCTGATGGGAATTAAGAATCTGGGAAAGGAACAAGACACATGGATTGGAGTGCTTCAGAAGCTAAGATGCAGCTGTATTTCAAGCAACTGGAGGGGCAAGTTGAAACACTGCCAAGCTGTCAGGGACTTACAGTTACTAGCAGGGACATAACTAACTCCTTTATGAGATGTAGATGCGGCACTTAGCGACATGGTTTAGTGATGGACTGTTGTACTACATGATCTTAAAGGTCTGTTCTAATGATTCTACGATTCTTTGAGTAACATCCAGGTAACAGAACTTCTGCAATGCACAGTTGGAAACACAAGTCAGAATCAAGTTCAAGTGAACCTGACAATGCATAAAGTGTCTCCAGAACTGACACAAAGATGTGTCTATGACAGCCTCCAGAAAAAAGAATCAGGAAATAACGAAGCAACTCTTCGGAAAACTCCCTGATGAACTACTAATCTCCTTCATACTTTGGCCTGAGCATGCTCCTTGCTCTAAGACAACATAGCCGCACGCTGAGGAGGACACATGTTCATCTCCTCTGAAAGTCAAGGTCATCATGACTATGTGAAGAAATTACTGGCCACTCCGCCAAGGTGATTATCTACACCAGAACTGCTGGCAATTGAAGTTCTGTTTTCAAAAACCACAAATATGGCAGAAGATTCAACTACCAGACATATTCTGAAGGGATGGCTTGGAGTGCTCACAAATCATTAAAAAAGTCAATTTACAAGACACATCATGTTACCTAAATATGCATCCTTTTTTGTTGTTGTTTTATAGTCCTGATAGAGAAAAATGACAGCATATCAGTTCCAAACAAGTATACAGGAACAGTTAGAACCTAAGGACCTACTATTACTACCAAGCAGAAAAATCTACCAATACTGATTTTCAGTAATGTCATTTACAGAATAAGATATCTTCTTCAGCATCTGGTCAATACTTAGGATATCTTAACCACCCTACTTATCTTAATACAGGTAAAAATATAAACAGTAGGTCAGTTCTCCATTTTAATGCTAAGTGTATTAGTGTGTCTAGAAAGGATAATTTTTAATAGTATCAAAGGCACTATCACAGCCTAAAGCCTGAATTGTCTTGAGCTACTAGAATGAGAGAAAAAATTCTAAGTGGTATAGTTTTATATAAAAGATCTAAAAGACAAATACTAAAATTCACTTTTTCTGGTAAAGTTGGAAATTTCTAAGAAGTCCCAATAATAGTATGAGATACCATGAAATCAGCAGGAAAAAAAAACCAAACCAACCAGGAGTCAGCAATGTTTAACTAGAGGTCTCAGACTGTTTAAAAATCCTGAGCAATGAAATACATATACTCATACACTTAGTTCACATGCTTTCTATCTGCTAGCGAGGGTTTATTGCAAATCTACCACCATGAACAAGAAGGAACAAACACATCTGTATGCATTTGGAAGCCAAAGCTGTTTTGAACAAAGCCAGTGAGCAGAAAAGATGACAACTTCTGGTGTTATTGAAGTATCCACAGCAATCCAAGGACAAAATTGAAGCTAAGTATCCTGGAGAACATATTAATTTCACAGAATAATGGCCATTTACAAAGGACAATTGCTGTAAGTACAGAATATCATGCTATGAACGCGTAACTGAAAATGGTGGAAAATGCATTACAGTTTTACTACTGTGAGGTAAGCTTTGATTCATACCATATGGCCCTACAAGACAAGCATGTGTGCACATCTGCACATGTGTGCATGAATGCTGAGGTCTCCAAACAACTGCAGCCATCCCAGTTTCTTAGCAGAAGTAAGGAGAAAACAGGATTCCAACAAACAAATAAATGGTTTTTCAAGTGTCATTCAGAGAAATTCACAATTTTTGTCTCAGAAACCTGGTAATCAAGACAAACTGAGACAAACTAAGGTGTGAAGACAACTAAGTATTATAGCAATACTAATTATTATGCTCATATTAGTCTTCCTCTTTACAAGGCTTAACAAAAAGCCCTAACCAAACCAATCACACTAATATGTGAATAATTCATGACAAGGAAAGGCATCAGTGGATTTACAATTAAGTTCTTTTTTTTCTCCCTATTCTTTTTAAGGTGGTATAAAAACCATAGTTTTTAATTTCACCCTCAGGTGAGGTCCAGTGAATACACAGCTACCTCATAAAAATCACAGGTCATCAGTTTGGGTTTAAAGTAAGGAAAATGTTACACTAAATATTATACTGTAAGCATGGAGAACATTGACAAATGCAATTGGTTATCAGCAAAATTCCTGAAATCAACATTTATCAGTGTTGTCTCACTCTCTGAATTAAAATATTTGCTTCCTATGGTATTTTCTGCATTGTAACTACAGACAAGTATTGACTTTTTAAAAGCACCTTGAATTTGAGGTGTTTTATCCTCCTGCTGCTTCAGAGCATGAAATGAGATTCTGATGTTATCATCAAGTTTTGTGAGTATGTTTGAAATACAAATTTGTTTACAAGACTATGTTTTAAAATGTAGGTTATCTTCTGTCAAAATGAAATAAAGTTCAAAATTAAGCTCAACTCAGAAAGAAAGGGAAGGTGAAGGAAAGTGCAAAAAGAAAAGGAAGAAGGATCTTAGTACTTGTAGCTGGAATCCATTCAAACTTCACTTCCTATACAGGAACTTTAACATGCCTATCACCTTCATGCTTTTTTTTCCCCTCCCTTTTTTTTAATCTTCTTAGTTTCTTTACATACACATATTCAGAAACAAAGCTTGCCATTCAGTCTGTTGACAAGTTGCTGTGTACATAAAAAAACCCTCTCAGTTCTGAACATCAGTGTAACAGGTGGGGGCTCTCTGCCTTCCCAAGAGGCTGAAAGCAAGCCCAGACTGCTGACACCACTGTGCTGCCCACTGCCTGGCAACTTTCTGGCTTTAACATTTACACTCATGCAAATGTGACAAAGAAAAACATGGAACTGCAAGAAGAGCCAGAATAAATCTGAATATTATTTCACAAGAGTCCAAGCAGAAACTTCATTACTAAGTATTACTTAATTTATTAAAAGTTCCTTAACCACCAAAGGAAAAATTGCACAAACTAAGAACAAACTCTTGTGTGGGCTTGATTTACTTCCCAGCCCTGACCTAGATAGTGCATCATCATGGTCACTGCACTTTCTCTTTACTCCTGACCTTATTTTATGCACAACAGACATACCCTCGTCATCCTATGACTAGAGAACAAGCAATGAGCCTTTCCTTTCCAAGGAGATACAGTCTTCTCTGAATTTGAAATTTTATTATTTTTATTATACACTAAAGAAGCTATAAGAATAACTTAAAAGATTAAACTCAGCAAGAGAAAGTGCTGTTCCTTTTGGCAAACATACCCATCACCTTCAAAGCCTTTTGGCTGTTAAAAGCTCTTTTGAATTTTAACATTTGGAGTAATGAAGACTGCATTTTACTATCTCCACAAAGACACACCAGAAAGAAAGCAATGACCTGCAACCCAATACTGTCAGATACCATTTGTTTATAGCCAGCCCCTAGATGCATCAAGGCTCTGTCAAGATGGACTATTTCGAGTATATCCTTACTGGCTGTTAACCTGTACAGCAGCAGACAGAATGGCATGAAGTTACAGGGAGGCCATGAGACTTTGTGCCCCCATGTCAGCATCATGGTAAGGAAAGAGTGCTGTAAACTTACTTTTCCTTCCATTCAATATATTCCTTCATGGAAATGCTAACATCACAACAGGAACAGGCACACAGAGTACCTGAACCAAAGAAACACCCGAGAGAGCTTGGCCATAAGAATTTAAGCTTTAATATTTTCCCCCCTTGCAATGAGGCTGGGGATAAGGCAAGATGACACTTGATTACCCTGAGCAGCTAACTGATGCAAGACTTGATCCTCAAATGCATCAGATATTAAAAAGCATCTTTGTTTATGTGCAATCATCTATGGTAAGCAAATATTCTCTACTGCTCTGAAGAAACCACTTATTTATGAGTTTCATCTTGAGAGCTTACATACATTTTTTGATTTTTTTTCCACCACAGAAAAATGAAAGTACACTTTAAAGCAGGCATTAACTTGCACGTGGGAATAACCATTACCTTTCTAGGAGCCCACCACAAAAACTGCTCCACTCTGTTTACCTAGCCCCTCACCCCTCAAAATTCAAGGCTATTTTTCTGTGCACAGAAAGTCAGCTTGTGACATGACACTACTCCGACCCCCTCTCTAATAACAACATCTGCTGAGAGGGCTCACTCAGGTCTTTATGCAGCAATAGTAAACCATGCCTCAGAAAAGCTCCAAACAAACGAAACAACCCCTCCCAAGACTCACTGAAAGATTACATAGAGGTAAAATTACTAATTAAAACATCTTCACCAACATTCAGAACATAGCTAAAGAATGGCAAGTAGTTTTTGCTGAGGTAAAGGTTCATAGAGCAGGTAAGTATTCATATCCTTAAGAAGGACAGCCTTATCAAATGTATGGAAAAACTAATGGTTTTCAAAAAGAACTTTGATATGGCAGATTCTCTTCCTTCAACAACTGATTTTTAAAGTACTTTTACTAATTTAATATTCTAAAGCCCACTGCAGTTATTACTCAATAGCTTACAGCAATAAGCAAACTTGAAATTGATCCCATTTTAAGTTCTAGCTCCTACTGCTTCAGGCTGCTTGAAGCAAGTGTGTATTTAATTTTCATGTAACATGCTAACAACAATATTTACATTGACTAAGTCTAATGCCATAGGTCCCTCTAAAAAGTTTTAACTAGCAGTATACTAAAAATGAAATAAAAATTCCTTTGTTCTTATAGGATAGTTAACTTTTGAAGAAAATGAGTGTCTTCAAATTAAGGTTTTTATAGTAGGGAAAATATAACAGTCCCTACGCACAGGTTCATCACAAAACAATGAAAATACAGTCCTCATTTAAAACATCTGTGTTCCTGGGTCCTGTAAATCAGACATCATGTACCTAGAGACTGGCCTAAGCTTAATTTATTTGCCAGGACTGCAAATGCTGAAATAAGCTGTGAATATTAGAAGAATATTCTGGGTACTAGAAGTAAAGCTGACAGAGCAAATATTTCACTGTGTTTCACTGTGTCTGTCAATGTTTTTACCTCAAGTAGCCTTTTTAACTACTGTAATATTTGTACAGGTCAGCATACTACTCAGCAGGTTTCAGAACTTGCCAGCAGGACAAAGCAGAGGGAAGCAAAGAAAGCTCCCACCTTGAGCTCATGGCCCTCCTTCTGCAAACACAGTGCAGAGTCTGGACAAGTTTATCCCCTCCTGCCCAGCGGTGCGCTCCTGCCCTCGTCCACCTCACCCCCGGCAGACCATCAGTCCTGGCTCCAGAGCTCCTGGATACACTTATTTCGAGAGCAATGCCTACCCAACTCAAACAGAAACAAGAAAAGGCCATGAACACTCCCTAGCACACTTTCCTGCCTGTCATCAGCAAAAACAAACCAAGCCTTTCAAAATATGAGTGGGCCAACACTGGGACAGAAGGAAGAAGGGTAGGATAAAGAGTTAGAAGTTCTTATCTCTCAGCAGACACTCTAATCTTGGAGACATCAATGCAAACATACAGTAGCTAAGGAAAGTAAGGTAATTAGCTGAAGGAAGATGGGAATCACTCTGGCTGACAGACAGATCAGAGAGGAGTGACCAGACACTACCAGGCATCATGCACTAATCATGCCAAATCCTATGCTGACGACTTGCTGGCAAAAGTTACTCTACCACAAAACTATGGTAAGTACGTGCCAGTACTGTCCCCACGTTTCTTTAGCATTCAAATGAACTAAAATATATCATTTCCTCTCAAGCCATTTGGAATATTCAGAGAAAAGATTACTCAGGTACTAACTCACCTGTTACCCTACAATTGGGAGAACATTGGTGAACACTTCAGTTGTCACAGTATATGTCACAGTAGACTTGAGTTGAAACTGTGGATGGAAGCCTGTTTAAACTTCCATGCAGGGTACAAACTGGAATTCCTAGGCAGGGACAAAAACCTGTTCTGACAAAGACAGTTGCAGCTGAAAGTGCTTCAAATCATCTGCCAGCACCCAGGTCCAGGTCTGCCAGTATTAGGTGTATAATCCAGTTTTTTCTCTACTGTAAGCAAATTGGTTTTTCAAGAAATTCTTTATACTTTTACTTTAAGCAATGGCACAGTATCATATTTCCAGATAAGAGCAGTTTCCTTTAAGTAACAACTTTTAAAACAGTTACCTTTCTAAATGCTGTGCCTTATGTATTATGCTTTATTTCTACAAAAAAAAAAAGTAATCCTACATGAACTGGCACTGCTGCCATGAAGTCCTTGTTTTTCCTTTCCAGCTCCTCCCAGCCCTTTCCACTGCACCAGCAACAGCATTTGTGTAAATTTCTGATGAATCCAGTCAGGGAAATGATCCAGGTGAAGACTGAGCTGATGTACACAGGAGTTTTCAGTTGGATAACTTCCTTGATCTGGTTTACCACATTGCTACATAAATGCCAGTATGAGAAAACAGACAAAGATGGGAGTAACGATGCAGCTGAATCCAGAATAAATCAACCCCTGGGAATACAAAGCTAATCAAAAACACGGCAAAAACATATAGGCAAGCCCAAACAACTCTATAAGCCTCCTTACTTGTTTCTAAACCTTTCTTTTTGTTTATTTACTCTTGGGAGTGAAACACTTAGGTTCATAAGCATAATGTTACAAAGACAAATGGTTTAGAAATGTAAATAGGCAATAACTCTTGTTTGAGTCTTGAAAAGCACATAACCCAGCCAGGTAACCCAGGAGTGTGTTCCTTCACATGGTTTATTACACTGTATATATTGAGTAGCTCAAGGTCAAGCCAGAGGGCAACACCGAGCTCGGATTCATCTGACTAAATGGGAATACAAATGGTGTTGTGTAGGCTGCTCATCAGTGGAGATTCACCAGACCAAATGTGCTTACTCCAGGTGACAGGAATGATACTTGGCTCCACTAGATGAGAAGATTAGATGATCTTTCTCCAAAAGGACCATGGGTGACTCACTACAATGCAGACACTTGGAGACTGCAGACATTCAAGTCAGAGGGGATGCCTCCTACCCTGGATGCAAACTGCATATCCCTCACATGAGGAGTACTTGGTATGTACAGACTGAGATATGAGGTATTTGGATCCTAACCTTTCACAACTTTTCACAGTATGGTAAAGAGCAAGAGGGTTGGACAAAACTGCTGATAAATTAATTTCCCTGCAGCAGCAGTACAAATGCAGCTTTTACCTTAATTTGGTGCTGTTTTATTAGCAAGTCTTGCAAAATCCCCCGAGGAATACTTGTTGCTGTGTTAGTATATGCCTTTGCTTCTAAACAATGGAAGACATCATGTTTCAGTAATGACAATCACAAAGGTGGGATGAAACAAGAGGAAGCACCCAATATCACTACCACTCCTGTTAATCACTGCAGGAAGAAGAAAGAGCTCTGTTTTCATTAACAACACAGGAGTACTTTATGCTTCTACCTCTTATCTCAGCATTTATGGACTGTCAACATGAGCTCCCCTTTACTGTTAAACACTGTTACTGTATTATACCTACCAGATAGTACAGCAGCTCTCAGCACTCCTGCAGCTACAACTAAACTGGAAGCATTAGGCACCTCATTGGATTCAGCTTCTTTGTTGTCCCCAATCTGAAAGGATGCTGCTACTTCCTTCCCCTTGGCTTCCCCTCTGTGCTCCATTTCCTCTCTGCTAACTTCAGCTGCCACTGTGTCTCCTCAGAGCCCACAGAGCAGAGAGGCTGAAGGTCGCCCCTACAAGTGACTCCAGCTCCAGCAAGGCCTATGTGGTGTCCTCTGTACTGTTATATGCTCTTGCCTCTCCATCTGAAAAGCACCCATGACAGCAGCTTTGCCATGGTGCAGTTCCCACTCACAGCAACTGGGAGGCTTCACCTGCCAAGGTATGAGGTGTACAGATAATGAACAAAGAGAGGAATTCACTCCCTAGGATGCCTCCACAGAATGGCACAAGCAGTGACTGCTCAGAGAACTGCAAAAACTTAAGAGCAGGAACATTTAAAAGATAGCTTTGGTGTTGGATTTCCAGGAACTTTTGTGCCCTGCTTGCCTAAACTGCTTCTATTCAAAACATACTTTTATATCAACAGCAGCTCTGTTTAAATATACCCAATCCCCCAACTAGCTAGTGATGACCCACTAAGTAATAGGGAGTCAAATTTAGAGACTATACTATACATAAATGAATTTTTCCTTCAGTTTTTCCTCAAGATCTGTTGCTCTTCAAGCTAGCAAGAGTGGCATGGGTATACGTGAATCAGAACATCAACATTTTACACAAATGAAAATGTTGCTCTATGTTGAAACATCCTTTCAAGGGCTCAGACATGCCATTATGTCAACTGTGATTCTGTCTTACTATTTTAAAATGGAAGATTCAACACACTTAGAAAAAGCAACAAGAAATTATAGTATGTTCACATTCTTATGGCTCTGTATTAAAAAATACATACATATTTTCCAGTTTCTAATAAAACTAAAGATGGTGTTTGTCAAAAGCATGTGTATAATGCTTATTACCCATGCACAGCAAGCCAGATATTATATTAACTGAAAGCTTAATGTAAACCAGCCTTCAGGATAATGTTTCTGGAATTTCTGAAGGAAAAAAGCGCTCAGTTCTCTTTGGCACTTCCTAAAACAAAATGTTTTAGTGTATATTATTGACATGTATTAGTATTATTAAATTGATTTTTTTCTAGTAAATACAACCATTTACACAGACTTCTTGCCTCCCTTATTTGTGCTCGCTGGCATGTGTATGGTAAAACCATTGGGACCTGTTGGAGAAGCAGAATACCAACAGCACAGTTCTCTCAGAAGTTGCCTTTCATCGTGTCTAAAGGCAGAACAGATATACATACTGGAGCAAAGGAAAACTGGTCTTACAAAAATGCAGCTTGCACAAGGTAATGAGTATATAAGCCAAAAGACATACTGAAAGTGCATTGTTTCAATTTCAAGTTGCAGGTATTTTTGAGAGATTACTTAGTTTGCCTTTGGCTGACTGGAAGAACTCTCCCTAAATTATAAGCTTGAGGTTTGCAACAACTGTATTGATTGAATGTACTAGAATTGGAGATGTGGAATAAAAGAACTCCCAACCACACTGCTATTCAATGGCCAGACTTCAAGCAGGGCTGTTAAGAAATGCCATTTAAGCTAAACATCCAAACTGCCAGGTACCGCACATTCCTATAATGACACGACCTACGCGTTGCGTTTCCTTGGCATGGATTTTCTTCTTGGTTTTCTTCCTGCACCAAGGCTGGCTTTGCCCAGAGAAGACAAGAGTAAAAAACTAACCTGAAGTTTGTACTAACAGGAAGCAGAGCGACATTTCTGTTCCTTCATTTACCAAAATCACTGGAGATTTCTTGTATTTTCAAAAAAGTCTAAATGCACAGTACTTCTTCCTCCCCAGCACACACATACATACAGCCAAGCTTCAGTTAACCATTACAATTAAAAATTGTAAAATTGCATTTCATTGCTACCAGCAACTGCTATTTGAAACCATTCACTTAGCCAAAAGTTGACACAGCCACCCCTAAAAGCTTCATGAACTCAGTTTTAGTCTCAAGCAGGAGAAGGCATCAGTATGGTGTTAAAAAAAAACAAACACAAAAACAAGGAGAGAGGGAGAAACACATGGCAATTAACATTGCCTCAAGACGTAAGTGGGCAAAAAACACACGAGATACAAGTGGGACCCAGGGAAAGCCAGCATATGAATTGTCACTTCGCAAGTGCATACACCTATTATTAAAGGTAAGTTGAACCACTTAGTGCAAGGTATTACAAGGCAAAAGGGTGAATACAAATGTTCAGGAGAAAAAGACTGCAGTTTTAAACCCTCAGATCACCTAGGTAACTTGTTCATCTGACTGAGAGAAATCAGTTACTAGGCATTTGCAGGCATTAGTAGTTCAAGACAAACATGAAAAAAACCCAACCAAAAACTAGTCCTTACCTGAATCTGATAATTGATAAAACCAACGAATACCTCATCTTCATTAACATTTTACAACACTACCTAGTACTAAGTAAACAATTGATTCCTCCACTAAAATAAAGCAACATCTTTTGTACTGCTTTAGAGCAATTTAGCTTCTCCTCTGAGGAGTCCGTTTGTGGTCTCAATGAAATAACCTTTGGATTTGATGGTCATTAGTAATTTGCAGCTGAATGAGAAGAGACAGTATGGCAGTGCAAGAGGAGAGGGAGAAAGAAAATAAAGACTATTTCTCCATCATCTAAATTTTAGCATGATTGGTAAAACTGCAAGCTTGGGATAACTAGTTTAAAAACAAACAAAAAATCTCCCCAACCTAGAACTGGAGGGTCTTCTCAGAGCTGTTACTGTGCTGTCCAGAAAAGCAGACTTTGCAGAATGTCCAGCTGAAATGGTTGTGAACTTCCATGAAGTAATGGAATGGCTGCTTACACGCAGGTAATTCCAAACAGCAGCACTCAAGCATGAACCCACCTGTCCTCCATGCGCACACAGGGAAAAAACACTGCACATTCTGATTAAGCAGCAACATCTGAATTTTTATTCACCATCATAATGGAAAATAATTACCTGCTTAATCTCATTCTGGGATTGTGAAGGTGGGATATCCTGAGCATATTCATCTACTAGTAGGCCAGTATTTGAATTGGGTGCTATTGATTACTCTAATGTTATTTTATTATTCATAACTTCTTAATTTTGAACAACTAATAAAAAAGGAAGACCAACTGAAATACAAGTTAAAACCAATACACACTGCAGCAGATAAATGCAATACCAGATTTCAGCACTAAAACAGAATATTCTAGGATTTCTCTTAAAAGACCTCCCAAGCAGCTACAAATGAATGATCCTCATCTTCTACTGAGTAGCAAAGTTTACAAGCAATAAAGAAATTTAATCCCTTCCCAATTTATACTGATTATGCTTACATTCTCCCTGGGTTAATGTTACCTCTTCATATAACTCTTAAATTCTTATTTGCCGGGGGTCTGTTGTTAGGTTTCACTCAAGACGTATTCATGTGAAAAACATACACTGTGTATTTTGTGTACTCACCAAACAACTCACCAGTGCCAATAAGGATTCAGCTTAAGGGTTAAGTTTGGGGGCTTGTTTGTTTGTTTTAAAATTCACACACATTCATTTCAGTACTAAAACAAATTTAAGTTCTGGAATACCTGTTAGAACAATTAAAAAATCCAAACAAAACCAAAACCAAACAAAAACCCCACAAAATCATAATTTAGTCCTCACCTGAAATACCTGTCAGGTTTTACATATTTGAGAGAAGTTAGAGAGGTAAATGCTCTACAGGATACCTTCATGGACATCTAACAGCCTCACTGCTGGGGTTCCAAGCACCAACACTGACAAAAGCAAACAACTCATCTGTGAGAATTTTACCCTACTAAAGAAAATAAGTTACTGAAACTCAGATGGTACCTCTGTGACCTTCAGAGGCCACAAGAGATCTGCATAAAAAGTCATTCCATTTTCTAAATACGGTGCTAAGTGCAGAGCTTAATTACCAGTACTTTCCATATTCACAAATTACGTAATCAGTCTGGCTGAGGAGAATTTGAAGTCGGGACTGTCTGAACATACGTCTGAGAGCAATGAAGGAGAGAAATGCTTGATGCAAAGCATCCCTCCTCATCCCTTCCTTAACCAGAACACTGACTACAAATCCCACCTTCAAAAAGCTCCAAATCCAAGGCCTATTTATTTGGTTTGTTAGCAGAGACATGGAACATCTTAACTGAGTCTCATCTGATCTGTCCCACCATGAGGAGGGTTCTCCATCCTCATGTAACCTGTCCAATAATAAATAACTGCAGCTGAAGCAATTATTCCCCAATGCCATGCTCTGGCTTTCTAACCTCTACCTTTATTTCAATCCCTTGGTTTTTAACTAGTCTATTCCCAGGCACAAAGGGAAAGACAGTCATCTGCAAACATCCCTGAACTTTGCCAATGCCCCTTTACTTGTACCTACAACTATGACCATGGTACTAAAAAGGGCAAGAGGGAAAACCAGCTAGTTTAGGTTTTACAACCATTTAGCACTCAGTGTGCTGTGTGTATACAAACTGGGAATGTACCTGGTGCTAAAACTCTTTTCCCCAGAAAATCATCACACCTGATGTTCAGGAAGTTATTCAAGGCTACCAGCTGGCATCACATAAACTTTCAAAAAAAGATTCACAGTAAGTAGCTGGTAATTAGGAAGCAGAATACACTTTGATATGAGATCAGCTCTACATATCCCCCTTGTACCAACGTACATGTCCAAAAGTAAAGACTGCGCTTGTAATCAGGCTTTGGAAGGTGATACTACGAAAACTCAGATGTTCTTACATGGAAGACAAAATTAGACACTTCTATTTCGACAAAGATGTTCTCAACTCCCTGACATAGCTGTTATTATTCAAATAATCAGCCATCAGTCTTGATGCGGATGTAGCAGCTACAGACAAGCCTTTCCATGCCATCTGAATTGAGCTTGAACATAGAAGACACAACCAACAGGGCAGTTGAAAGGCACTAATTCTGCCAATATCTCACCACTTTGATCGCATACATGAAGGAGATTTTCCATCAGATACAAAAATTACAGTAGATTTTGATATTACCTTGGTATCTGAAGCGCTAGCTTCACAGGTCAAACACAGCTCTGGTTTTCTGGCATGCTTATCAATAAACTCAGTGTATCCTGAGTTTAGTGGCCTTTGAGTTTTAGTTAGTGATTCTTATTCCGGAAATGCTATTGGTTTGTCCTTTAAAAAAGACGGAAACTGGTATTACATTTGATGTCAGATTGCCTGGCATGGTAGGTTTTCCTACAAGACACCTTTGCCTTTAGATTATTCTCTGTGTTAACACATGCCCACTCTACTTAGTGTACCTAAATACAACCATGAAAGGAGTCCAGAAAGGTTACTTTTAATGTTTTACTTCCCGCAGCAGGCATTGCTTACTGTTTGTTACAACCTGTGTGAGATACAGAAAGCTTTGAGGAAACAGGACATAAGCGCACCCTTCACATGGTGCACGTCCACCCCAGCACAGCAGGAAGGATGCTGCCAGCCCGCTGCCAGGAAGGTTCAGCCGGTGTATGATCACTCATCCCAGATGGTACATTTAGCCATTTGACAATACATGCCACAAGGCCGACGCTGACCACAGGAAAGGATGTATTTCCTTCTAACACGTCTTGTACCCCAATGAACACAAGTTTTCTGCATCCTGACATACCCGAGGTCCCGGCAGGCGCGATGCTGCCGCAGGATCCCTGTCGGAGCCCGACGGAGGGGTTGCCCTCCTTTCACCAAACGCAAGGCCGAAGGGGGCACGGCGGTGTCTCCCTCCCTCGCCGAGATTCCACACGAGGGGAGGGCTGGAGGGCAGGTGCACCTCGCCGGCCGCGGGGCTGCCACGCCACGGCGCAGGTGAGGATCGGGGCTGCGCAGCCCAGCGCAGGACCTCCAGCCCGGCACAGGAGCATCAGGAGCTGCTCCAGGTGCCCCCAGGGCACTCGGGCAGTGGGCTCGCTGCGGCTTCTGCGCCCGCCCGGGCGAGGGCGGAGGAGGAAGACGACCCTGCCCGGCCGGGGAGCGTCTCTGCCCGGCTGCCCACGGGCAGCGGTGACAGACCCCGCCCGGCCGGCGGGAGCCACCGCGCCGAACAAAAGGCCCAGCGGAGGCCCGGAAACGTCCTGGGGCCGCGGCCGAGCCGCGCCGTCAGCCCAGGGGGCGAACCCCAGCCTGGCGGCCCCGCACGGCCTGCGGCCGCCGGTGCCCCCGACCCGCCTCTCACCGCCGCGTCGGGCCCTGCAGCGGGCACGGTGAGGAGAGGGGAAACCGGGGGGAAAGGACGCAATGCAACAGCTCCGGCGGCGCCGAGGGACAGAGGGAGGAACGGAGGGGGCAGCACAATGAGACCAGTGCAGCCCCTTCCCCTGCCAGTAACAAAAGCTCCCCAGCCGGGGGGCTGTCTTCGCTTTTCCGGGCTGCGGGGTCTGCGGCGGCCGCTGGGAGCCGGGAGAGGTCTCACATCACCGACCCGCTTCCCCGCCGTACCCTAGGTCCGGCCCCCCGCACAATGCAGCCCTCGCCGCCCCGGGGACCGCCGCACAAAGCGGGCCAGTCTCGCCGCCCATCCCGCACCGACCTTGAGCCGCCTCGGGCGCCCCTAAGGTTTTGGTCACCGCCTTCCACACGTTGCAGCCCAGCAGGCAGAGGAGAAGCGCCGCCGACCTGCTCATTTCCACCCGCCGCCGCCAGCCGCCGCCAGGGAGAGAATCGCCGCCGGAGCCGCTGCCCGGAGGAGGAGGAGAAACAGCCGCATCAGGGGCTGGCCCGCTCCGCGCCTCCCTCCATGTTGCCGTGCGCTGCCCCTCCTGCTTTCTCCGCCTGCTGCATTGTCGTCCCGCCGCTGCGCCCCGGCTCCGCGTCCCGCGCTGTCTCCCCGGGCGGGCGGGCGGCGGAGGCGAGGGGGAAGGAAGGGGAGGCGAGAGAGCTCCGCAGCCCCCCTGCCTGTCCGCCCGGGTTTGTTCTTTAATTCCGCCCCCGTTTATCCCCCCATCTTTCCCCGCGGGAGCGGCCCGGGCTCCCCGCCCGCCCCTTAACCCTTGGCGGCACCCCCTGCCCTGCCCGCGCCCGGCGGCGCAGCGCCCCCTGCCGCCCGCGACCCGCCCT
>WEKY01010118.1:59573-87801 GCA_013390045.1 Picathartes gymnocephalus
TTTTTGTGGCCCATGCCTTTTCTTTTCTTTTCAGAGTGCACTGAGACAGAACATTTTATGTAATCTAGATTTGGCCAAGAAGTTAATTACCATACTGGAAAATATTTATACACTTGTGCCAGAACTTCTTCAGGTCAGGGTTTGCATATCTTCCCTTGTATTTCCCTGTATATCTATTAGAAATGCACAGAACTCTGTCTGCACTCTTCTCTCCTTTTCACTTTTCCCCTTTTTTGTCCAGAGCATGGTGTAGGCACATGGTGTGATTCTTGGTCCTGTGCAGAGACAGGAGTTGGACTTGATGATCCTTGTGGGTCCCTTCCAACTCAGGATATTCTATTCTATTCTATTCTATTCTATTCTATTCTATTCTATTCTATTCCATGGCTGAATAGTCTATTCATTTTAACTGTGATACTTTTCACAGTAAGTTTGTATTATTCTTGATATACAGTAGATCATACTGACTGAAGACATGCTGACAGAACCCTTTCCTGACAGCTAATTAAACCTGACATCTGTGCTATTGATTACAAACATATTAGAATTGAACATCTGTTGAAATTTTTATTAAATGGCATTAAAAAGATAGGAGAGTGGTTATTGTCTCAGTTGCTATCTGAGAATTATCTCTTCCTAGCTTTTTTGGAGGACTGTATATCTGAAATGGATAGAGATTGCCAAGGGAGGGGAGCAGGAATGAGAGAAGGAGCATCTGCAGATGGTTTTGCCTAAATTCATCATCATCTGGAAAAGACAGAGCTTAATTACTGTGCAAGGTAAACACAGTGAAATGTGAAATACTGAAATGGTGGGCAAGACTGTATTATTTGTCTCATGAGTGAATAAGACCAGGCATTGTAATTATCAGAAATAGAACTGGCTGTGAAGGACTCGACTCATGACTACTTAGGAAAAAATTGAGGCTTCCTCAAGGGGCACAAGCCTCAGGAGATGGGGGCTGAAGTGTTGTGAAATGCTTTTGTCTCTGGCGTTCCAAAGCCTTTGAACACTCATGTGAGCAGGCCTGGCTCGGGGAAAGGCAAAGTGGGTTGCTGTCTATTGGAGCAAACTCCTGCAAGAAACAAGCTGATGTTGTTCACTGAAGCAGAGATCAGCTGCTTCTAGGTAAGGCAGCAAACTTCTGGTTTTCCCAGGCCCTTCCTCTTAGCTTGGCTCACAGGCTTTGCCTGATCTGTTGGTGTTTTCCACCATGCTGACACACCATATGCCTGCTCTGATTATGGATTACCCGCTTTAATTTTACACCAAACCCTGTGCTGCTTCCTGAGGAATATTTACTGAGCACTCCTACACCTCAGGATGCTCCAGGAACAGTCCTCCAGCTGAATGTATGCCTTCTATAAAATAAAAATAAATTATAAAAGAAAAAAAGAAAAAGGAAGTTATTATCAGCTCCTGGATCCAGCACAGAGAAAATTAAGGCAAGAGAGTTTGTGGCCATATGTTGGGTAGACAGGGTAGAGACTAATAAGAGATCTAAAAATGTGGTGGTTTTTTTACCCAGGATGGAAGAAACTTATGGGTCTGCTGAGTGTGGCATTGTGGAATAATATCCATATATAAAAGCCAGGCTACCCCTGTAATGCAAGGCTCAAGGACACAAGGACTATTCTGTTTCTCTTACAACTCTTGTGCACTGAAAAGGAATATGGAAGACAGGAACTGGGAAAATATATTGAGATCACTTATTGACAAAGGCGGTATGGCCATCAAACAGACTACAGAAGTACTGTGCCTCAAAAACCGAGATGATGGCAGTTTCTGCTTTCAACTGAAAAAATTATGCAAATAAAGACATTCATTGCAATATGCTCTTCAGAGCACAATGAACATAGCTTTTCTGGGGAAACCCAGAAAATGAGAGGTGAGCTCATTACATGTATCTTATGGTGGTGTGATTTTATGAAGCTTGAGAAAATGAAGACACAAATGAATGGGTTTGACCCAAGAAAAAGTCAGACCCCTAAGTGGACCACATGCTTGCAGAGAGGTGCTGCAAGGAAGCCCTGCATTTGGCCTGGTTGTAGGGACGTTATTTCAGCATGAGAGCAACTCAGACTAGTCCCAGAAAATAATCTGTCCAAATGTACACTGAATTTGTCTGCCTCTGCTTCAGACTGGCCCTAGCCTGCTTTTGAGATGTGCTCACTTTGCATTGAAGGACTTCAGTACCTCCATCAGGCACAGTGTTCACAGGCATGTTTAAACACACAATTCCTATTAAAATTAAGGACTCAGGTTAATGAACACTAATAAAATGTTCACTGTAGGAAACCAAAATTCTTCAAATGTTAGGCTTAAGCATATATGGATGCATATGCATGTGGTTACACACAAACTATTGAAAATGGAAATCCAGTAGGACCAAGACAGAAGTTGTAAACTTTAAGCATGCTTTTCTTGGATTTCCTTTCCATGAAAAGCATTTGCTTATGTGTTTGCAGTGGCACCATGAAAAATTGTCCTTTTTCAATCTTTCTGAATATACTGTAAAATTATATACATATAGGCATACAACTGTATCTATGCATGATAGGCAAATATATATATATATATATGTATATAAACATACAAGGCAAGTATTAACTGAGTAAAAGACTTTTATTCTTTGTTTAGTTAAAATCTCTGGTGTTAGTATAATTCTTTTAAAATTACTATACTGTATAAAGGCATGCAAATACTACACGTTCAGCAAAAACACCTTGACAAAACAAAAGCACATTTGTACAATCTTACAGCTCATGTTCTTACTTTCCAGTCACTAAGGTATGCTTCAGAATAATGACATGACAGGCTAAGCATGGCAGTGCCTGGAGTCTAGGCTAGTAAACCCTGCTGGGATAATTAGCATGACCTCCCTGCTATTGCCATAAAGAGACATTAAAATGAGGGAATGCACAAGGAGTAGAACAGAAAGGACCAGACAAAGATGATGTCTAGGGACTGGAAAAGTGGAGAAGGTGGTTGCAGGAAGTTCCAGCTATGAACATGTTGGGAACAATGGTTTCACAATCTGTAATATGATCTAATGGTCCCAACTGGTCTTAACCCTGATAGAAAGGCTTTGTTTAAGATCTATAAAAAACTTCATTTTTCATAAACTCTGCGTAATCTGGGAAAAGAGAGACTTTGCCTGATCTGAATTACGTGGTTTTTGTTCACACTGTATTCCTTACTGAATCTAGGGAACAATATGAGAGCCCTCCTGTGGTCAGCTGAACACCTGTAAATTCCCTTGGTTGCAGTCAAAAACAAGACAGCCCACAAGATCATTACCTAGTGTCTGATTTCTTGTTCAGTGGGAGTAAGTCGTTGTTATCACACTATTTATTTTGTAGAGGTGTGCATAGCATTCTCAACAATAAATCAAAGTCGACTGTCCTCAAACACTGATGTTAGAGCATCTAAGTTACAGCACAGACAGAATGAAGTGAAACACAGAGGTAACACTAGTACAGAACAAAATTATTTATTACTACTGTAAGTCAGCACAACTCCATCAACTCAGACAAAAGAAGATAAGTGGATTGAAGAGGTAGCCATATGGAACCCTTTAACAAAAGGCAGTGGACTTGAAGAGGAAAGGATGGCTCTGAGCACCAGTCTGTGTCTTCATACACGATGCACTGACATTTACATCAAGATGAAATAGATGTGAAATCCTGTGCGCTGACTGGGTATTTCTGATATATCCCTTTGCAGAATGTAGATACAGCACAAGCTACCCAGCAGGATTCTTGTTAGTTGTCTCCCACTTCTAGACATCTTGGACTCTACAAGGTTAATCCTCATTCACATCAACCTGGTTTACAGAAGCATCAGAACAAAAGGATTCAATAGCATAAGAAAGGCTGAGAGATCATGCTTTCAATATCCATAATTTTTCCAGTAAAAAAAGTTGTTTTGCTAAAGGGGCAGAAAAAGATTCTAGGCAGCCTCTTAAAAAAAGTGAAAAAAGTGAGTAGCTACTCTAAATACATAGACACCTTGAAAGGTTAGAAAAAGAATAACTTATATTATAATAATCCCTTTAAAGCTAAGAAATTTTATACCAATTTATCCCTTTCATAACTACAAAAATGAAATAGTTTTTATTTTATGCAGTCAAATTCAAAAGGACATACTGAGAAGCAACAGCTTAGCTCCTCTGAACAAATATGCTTGAAGATTAGCCTGGAGAGCCAAATGTGTGCCCCATGCAATGCAATGCTTTACATTACTGAGCTCTTTAAATGGACATAGGCAGCTGAATACCTTGGGAGAGTTGTCAAAGATAATTTACACAATATTGCTCATGATTTTCATTAGCATGAGTAAGTGCAGGAAGAAAAAGCACTATTCGATCCTTTCAGTGCAACATTAATCTGTATTGCCTACCATAAGGTCACCAGTTTTATATGTTTCGTAAGTCAGAGCAAAATGCTGTTCAAATAATCTACATCTGCAGTTTTTCCAGAAGCAGATCAGTGTTACCCCAAACCCCTAAACAGTTGCTCCCTGAAATTTTTGAGTTTCATGATCCTTCTAGATTTCTAAATTTAACTGTCTTTGCTCACCTTGTCAGGCATGTGCAACATGTGACAAACTCTCGCTCAGTACAAGAATTTTAACTTCTGAATTAAAATCTGCAAATCTAAAATCAGCCCAAGTGGGGGCCTTTCTCTCTTGGTAGTACAGCCAGTTGATCAGTAGATGGTGGTGGTGCACTGTCACCTGATGCAGCTGGCCGAGGACAGTAACCAGTTGTTAAACCAGTTTTATTATAGAGCAGACCACTAACAGTCTTGGAGATGACCGAGTTTTTAATATATCAGAACATTAGAACATTAAGGAATGAGAAATACTAAATATATGTGTCTTATAAATGAGGAGAAGTTGTATTTTCTTTTTTGTTTGTTTTTTTCCCCCTAGAGTTTCAGCAAACTTCTAAACTTCCTTTTCCTCATCCTGTATTTTTAATTCAGTGGGAAGAGAGTCCTTTACCTTTTCCTGTTTTCATATACTAATTAAAATGACAGAAGCAAGGAGAAATAAAGAGTGGGAAGATGCCTAAGGAAATTGTCAAACTCCAGAAGTCCTTTCAACATGATCATGTGCCACTTTCCCTCCCACACTGACTTTGTCACACCAGCAACTCTCTGGAGGTGAAGAAGGGAGAGAAGGAGCTTGCTTCAGTTCCCTTTTCCCAGGCAGGTAGGATGGAGAGGACGAGCACTGGGGACATCCTTCACCTATTCATGTACAGGATCCTGGCATGCCTTTATCTCTGAGCCTTGATCTGTTTGCACTGCTGTGGGTATTTTAGAGCTTTTTTCTAGGGATATATGTGCCATTATGCACCTGAAGCCAGGGTGCTTGTCATGGTGGTGGACTGTATTGATCTTGGGGCTTCTACGGAGAAAGGAAGGAGAAAAGTCTTGGAGCAACACCACAAAGGAGTGAATTAGAGCTGCCTTTCTGAGCAGTACAAGTGCTGAAGCTTTATAGCAGGACCTCTGATGAGAGTGACATGCTGAAAGCAGTTAGGAAATACTGTAGGCCAGGAGCCACACAGCAAGGGCAGATCAGATTTCCAGTTAAACGCGTTTGCCACCCACTGGCCAGGCTGCAGATTTGCCTGCTGCTGCAGTGGGAATTAGCAGCTTGTAGTTATAAGTATTTACATATGATGGATGATTAGGATGTAGAAAGCATAGTTTAAGAGTAGAGTATCTTTGAATATTTATAGGCTTTTGTTTACAATTTTAAATGTAATGACTCCAGAACTGAGCAGTGACAGGGCCATTATTAACACTTTTAATTTGCAACTCACTTCTGCCATCAAAAGAAATACTTCCTCAGTTCCTAGGTCATAATTCCTAGGCTGATTGACAGATTATGTGCATGAACAATCAGAGCTAAAGGACTAATTTCATTTGGGCTGTGCATAAAACCTATTTTGAAGGTAAAACCAGACGTTATTGAAAATTGAACTAGTACTTGAGAAGAAGGTGAGAAAACTGATCCAAACTGTTCGTTTTCCTCAACCATCTGGTGCCAGAAGAATCTGGTCTCAGAAAAGAGAACTGGGGGAAAGTCCAGAAGACTTGGCTGAAATAGTCTTCCAGCATTATTGGTTCCTATTCTGTTTTGAGTTTGGTCCTATCTTCACCCAAAACCAGAACTGCATTTTGAGGGTGGATGAGTCTTTACCTCATCTCAAAAGCACCAGTACAAGCTGGGCAGAGAAACAAAGAAAAATGTGCCCCAAGGTTAGCAGGCCAGAAACAAGAAATAACCTTTTTAGATTTGCCCAACATGAGTCAGATTATTTTTCCTCCTTTCCTCCCTCCCTACTTCACTGTAATTTTTCTATCACCTAGAAAGAAAAGCATGTTTAAAGATGTAATATAAAGAGTAATTCCCATGCTGCCCCTTTTGGATTTGAAAGCTGGTAAGAATTTATTGCTCAGTAAGATAAACCTGATACTGTGACATTTCTAAGGGCAATGGTTATGTAAATACATCCTTATACTGTCTCTGGGGTGCCACTGCAAACAAAAAACACAGTCCCCACAGGGTAATGATATCACCTTTACATGACTGAATACCAAAAATGGAAGACCATAAAAATAATCTTTTATGAATAGTTTAACTTTTATTAGGTCCTGAAAAAATATGTATTGTTTTAAAAGGAAACAAAGTAGTGAAGGAGTGAGAAGTTTAAATAATTTTTCGTATTACTTCAAATATTAAAAAGAGACTACAATAAAATACAAAGAAATTAATAAACTCTGATTGCCCAGACATAGTTAATTTTGCACAATGAAGGTGTCAGCGCAGAAAGATTATTCATGTCAGAAAAAAAAGTCTTAGGATAAAATTAATATCTTAAAGAAAAATCATACCACAGCTTGTACTGTAAGGCTTAGTCATTAATGAAGTTATTTAATATAGCTGTTTCATACAGTATAATTAAAATTATAAGTCACCCATAGTCATGACAGTTCTTCCTTGATCAGCATATATTATTTTTCTATCAATCTTAAAGTCATGAACTTTTGGTAAATTGGGTCTAGAACCTCCATATGGAGTCATGAGATTTTGCATGCAAATGGAACTTCTTACCCTACAAACACTGAAGAAAATTTACCTGAATTTCAGTATCCCAGTAACCAGATGGAGCAAATAGTCCTTTAAGGTATATGAAAGTCATGAATATTGCAGGAGAATAAACATATATTTGCTCTCTCTCTCTCTCTCTCTCTCTCTCTATATATATATATATATTTTATGTGGCATTAATGTTAGTTATCATACATCCATTTAATGTGAAATCTCTATTTTTCTTGCATAGATGCGTGGCAAAAGATTCAGGGACAAGGTACTACCTAAAGAAAAATATCACTGTCAACACTGCAATAAAAAATATCCAGGTCCCTCTGTTCCTTACCATGTTGTAGGGCACAGTACTGCACTTTTTGATTCTGTAGATGATGTCTATATGTAAAGAAAGGCAGACAATAAAAGTCAAAATTTGGTCTTTAACTTTGAATTGAATGCAGTAATATATTCTGTGCTATTACCTCACTGAGAATGTTTCCAAGAAAGCAAGATTTAGTATTAAAGGTGAATTTCATGCTTTCCAAGGCATGCTGTGGGAACTTTCCTTTGCTTAAAGAGGTAATGAATTTTTCAAGATGATACTTTAAAAAAATTGCTACTCAGCTGATTACCTCTTTGTATTGCTGTTGATAGACTTATGAGCAGTGCTGGATAGACTTCCAGTACTGGGAAGAACTCTGCAAGGTTGCTCTTGCCATTCTTCTGCCGTAGGCTACACTCAGTCTCTGCAGTTCAGCCCAGTGTTCCAGATCGTATGTCCCAAGCTACTCCCCAGGGAAGATGATTCGTATACTTCACTGCTTTGCCTGTTCAGAAACACTTTCTAACATCTAACCTAAACCTCCCTCAGTGACATATAAAGCTTTTAGGTTTTTATCCTATACAACATGAACATGGCAAACAGATTACTTACTTCCTCTTGCAGCAGCAACTTTTTCTATGTCGGAAGCCTATGTCTGTCTCCCTGCTCATTCTTCCCTTCTTTTAGCTGTCAATCTTTGCAGACAGTTAATCATTCTTACTGCCCTCCTTTGGACCCCTTCCAGATCATTCATATCTTTTGAAAAATAGCTGGAGTTGCCAAATAGCCCTTATAATGTAGAATTTCCCATGTTTAAGCCTCAAATCTCACATGCAGTATTAAAAACGTGAAATATTGCCTGCTTGAATATTTCCCCTTTATTTGGAAAGGTGGCAAGGGTTTTGAGGTTGAAATATAGAAACTTGCAGCTGTTTTCCTGCCTATTCTTCAGAGCTGCCTTTGGCAGCACAGAGCTGTGACTTGGATGTGGCTGTGACAGAAGTAAAAACCAAAGTGTCCCTAAAGGAGCTGAAGAACAATGCACATCCTGAAGCACCAGGAAGGTGTATCAGTGTTTTAAAATTCAGAACCCACCAATTCTGAGATGTTGCCCTGCATCAGATGCAATCCTTCTCTCAAGGATTCACCAACATAATAAGAAAAGAAACACTTCTTTTTTTGTAGACAATGCTTTTGTTTATAGAGCTCAGGACATGACATTTTAGGTCCCTGACTTCTGTTTTGCTTGGGATTCTCCATGCTTTCGTCTCTGAAAATGCTATCCAGCAAGTCATGCTCCATCCTGCATTTGCTCAGTTGCTTATACCTGATTACCTAAGGACCTTGTCTTCACTGTACTTCCTCTTTTTCTTGTCAGAACACTTTTTTAATTTGCCAGGATCATTCTGAGTTTTGGTCCTGTACTCCATTACTCTTGCGATTTCTCCCAGTCTGATGTAATCTGTGAATTTAATGCCTGCTCTCCTTTCAAGTGTACAAATTATTTAAAAAAAACCCCAAACCAAAACTATAACCAGACATTGAACAGACCTTTGAACTTTATCTGATGTATCTTTAATTTCAACAAAGAATCATCTGCTATGTTATTTGGAGCAAGTCAGAAGAAGAACAGACTCTACTCCTCAGACACCATTTCCATTGATATGATGCAACACAGAGGCATGAGTTTGCTTCTTCTGCTTCCAGAAGTATGGAAGGACTGTGTTGCTTGTAGAAGCTAGCACCAGCTCTTGTCTCTGGAAGGAAAGACTGGAGAGTCATTCTGAGCATCCTTAGCCCTGTCCACTGTGGGAAAAGTCCTGTTTCAGAGATGTGAGTGCACATGTAGCTGGGGCAGAACATGCGATCAACCCAAGGGAATAAACATCTCCTCTCAGAGTTAACAACACTCCAGCACTAAGAAAGTCATCTGCAAAATATCTACTACAGCAAATAGGAATGCTTTTTCTTGGAGTTCCTAGGTAACTCATAACACAAGAGAGAAACTACAGTCTTTTTCAGCCTCTAAGACCGGTGACATTCAACTGCAGCCGTATCCATCACCTCTAAAAATATAAACTGTAGCAGACCCCAATTGCATGTGAAGAATTTCCTTCAACATCATCCAAAGGTCTGAGATCTCCCACTTTGTGAAGAGTTTTAGAGGAAAGTTTTAAAAATTTTCTATGAAGATGTATAAATCTTTCCAGTCTAGGGCCTATCAGAGGATTGAAGCTTGGCATTTAGAAAAGATTTGAACCTAACTCACTTCATTTTTTCCCCCAGCACTCTGACTGATGACATTTCAGTGTAAAAGAAGGCTTTGCAGCTGACCTTTCTATTCCTGCCAGAGAGACCTTACAGGCAGTGGCAAATTTTGTCATTACACAAGGTGAAAAAGATACTATTCATCCCTATCCAGTCTGGACATCTTTGGCAGGATCAGAAATATATTTCTAGTTAATTTGGTCCCAATGCAAAGCTTTCAGTGACCGAAGTATGTGAAAGGAAGTGAAAAAAGGCAATTTGAACTATGTTTTAAAGTTAATTTCACTCACTTATGTTATTTCCAACTGAATTTTTAACTTTTAAACCAATTGCTATTATTTTCCAGACCATTAAAAAAAAAATTCCTGTTGAAAGTGGAGATGGTGGTTTATACCATCCACTTGCCAACAGTGAGAGTAGAGGTGGCTGGAAAGATATGAAATGTATAGCCTGTGCTGATAGAACACGGACTCACAGGATTTATATGCACTCAGGGAGCACTTACAGGACTGTTTTGTGCCTGTGTGGCCAGACATGTGAATGTCATGGGCTAGTTTCTCTTTGCAATGATGTAAGGAGGAATAATTCCCACATTTTTCTCTCAGTGGCAGGGGGAAGGTAGCTTTAAGAGCTGGAAGGCTGAGGATTGGGACCTCTAGTTTATGTAAGGTGATTTTAAAAGAATCTTTAACTCCAGACACTTCATATTACTAAGCTCCTTGAAGATTTATGATGTTTATGACAATCATTCTTCCCTGTGAAATTTCCTTTCTGCTCAAGTATTTACAGGAAGAAAAAAGTTTTCTTTTTTTCCCCATCAGGTCAGCAAAGTTTATCCTGTGAGGATTTCTGAATGAAAGTGGGAGATTAGTGTTTCAGGAACATACCTTAACTCGCTTTAGAAGCATTTAGTGGACTTCCCCCCATGCCTCCTGTCCAGCTGGCTGGGCAGTCACTGCCCTGCCTCTCTCTGGGCTTCAGCTTTATTTTACTGGAAGGAATTGGGGAAAAAAAATCCACAAACAAGCTTTGAGATGTTTTATATCAAAATCCCACTTGGGATGTGATTGTTTTTGACTAAAGCAGGGAGCTCCACTTAATGGGATTAAGGAAATTTCCAGCTGCTTAGAGATCCTCCTTTTCTCTGCCTCTCATTGACAGGGGAAAAAAGTTCAATTGTAATTGTATTGCAGGATAATACATCCAATGGGTTTTGACTCAGTGCCCACAGCTATCACTGCCTCAGCTGTACAGAAGGGAGCCAACTGCCCTCAGGGGTTTTACCAAGACCTATTTCTCACCAAGACAGAGAATATTTATTTTGGTCCTTAGATGCATTTACAGAATCATAGAATCGTAGAATATACTGAGTGAGAAGGAACCCATCAGGATCATCAAATCCAACTCCTGGCCCTGCACAGGATCCCCCAAGCACCACACAATCTGCCTGAAATTAACATCTCCTTTTTTTATGTCCTGTTCAAGATGTTTGGGGAAATATGAAATACATGTTTTCTTTTTTTTTTTTTGAACATTAGATTTTAACAGAAAATCACTTCAAACTAATTTCCTTTCCTACATCTTTTAGTTTTGGAGTATGTTTCACTGTGATAGTGAAGGATACACATAGTAGGATCACACAACTATTTTGTTAACACAAAGTAAGATGTAGAAAGACAGTGAAATACAGCAATCCATCTTAAAAATAACCTCCACACCACCGCACAAATTACTTACATTATGTTTTTGAGATCAGCAGGGTACTTCAGAAAGTCAGTTACCCTTTCACCCTTCTCTACAAATTTATCTACCTTCACTGGACTTTGTTTCCCCAAAATATTTAGAAGGGGTATTAAAAAGGGGCTTTTTTGAGATTGAGAACTACATGATCAATATGGTGTTATTGGGCTTTTTCTTTTACTGCATAAGTAATCTTTAGTTGTACTTTTGACATTTATGTTTTGTTAGTATAATTGCATCTGGTAGCAAATTCATTGTTAGAAAAATAGCCCTATCCATAATGGTTTCTAAAATCAAACCGGTCACAGAGAATGGTGTAATTTTAAAAAGCAGATCAGTACTGAATTACCTGCCCAAACATGTGTTGTTATTTAAGTTTACTTGGTATTTAACACTATCAGTGACTTTTTATGAGGGGAAATTAAAATTCTGTGCCCTAGGGAGCTTGTGAAAGGTTTCATCAAAAGAAAAAGGAGCAAGTGTTCAATAGTATGCCTTGCTCCAGTTTGAGGCAGAGAAAATATGTGTGACACTCTATGTACTTAGAAGTTTTCTACTTTATCTTCTACTGTCCAAAATCTGTTTTACCTTTCCATTTCTCTATCAAAGTCTGTTATGCAGGCCTATGTCAATGACAATCTCTCCTCATGAAGAAGTAGAACCAGCAGTGCTGATCCTCCACCAGGAGGCCAAATGCACCTGGTGCAGGGTGTATGTGCTCTGGGGTCCTCATGGAGCAGCCCACTCTGCATCTGAACCATCCCCACCATGGGGTGCTCTGTGCCCTCTCCCCTCTCCTTCATCTATGGGCCTCTATACACATATGCATGATTTCTGTATGTGTGTTTAATCTTTGATGTTTAATTCAGTATATGAAACTATTAAACTGTTGTTTTAATGAGTACACCAGCATTTTTTTCCTAGATGGATTTGAAGAGACCTGGATAAATTTTGCTTTTACTTTAAACATTTTTAATGAAAACTTGTATTTTCAAAGGAACTATAAAGCTTGCAGAAACTCTTCAACAAGGTGAGGCATTATCTTCTAAATAAATTTTAATTTTTTCCTAAGGAATCCAAACTTGTTGAAATTTCTATCCTTTGATTTTGCTGCAAGGCTTGCAGGAAGCCTTGGGAATTTTTATTAGGAGCTCTGTCACCTTAACTTTATAATTTCTTTATGTAAATGAAGCTCTTGTTAAATGCTAAGTAAGGTTAAATCATTCTCTGCAGAGATTGCTAAGCAATTTTACTTAAATTTGTGCTCTCCTCTTGATTATCTGATTTTCTTAGGAATTCACTACTTCACTACTTCTAACCATTTCACTACTTCTCCAATTGCCATAGAACCTAAACAACTTATTGAAATGAGACAGAGTTCCCAAATAAAACAAAAGCTGCAGAAAAATAGAACAGTAACAGGAAGAGAAAAGGTTCTGACCAGTAGGTAGGAACAAAAATTTGATAGTGTATTCTTCAGAGTGTGTCCCACTTGCACATCATTCTTCCAATTAATCAGTGCCATAAGAATACCAAGAAAAAATAGCCAACCTCCATATTTCTAAAAAAAAAAGGAAATATATAATATTACATTACTTTTCATTAGTATGTTACTTTTCAGTGCTGTCTTTTCATTGTTTTTTTCACCACACTCTCCAGCTTTCACCCATAAGGCAGCTAGAAGGGCCTCAGGGCTCCAAAGTATGGCTTGAATGACAAATTAATCACTATTGGAAACTTAGAGACTTCGTGCTCACCCGGTTCCTTGGTGCCTACATCACTTAAGCACATTTTCAATCCAAGCATCTCCCAAATGAACCGTACCACAGATTGCATGCTTCCCAGAGGAGGAGTTTTGTTATTTAGTTCTTGATAAGGACAGCTGGCCAACAGGAAAATGTATATCTGAAAAACTTATATGGACAGGTTGAAAATTTGATTAAATGTCAGACAATAACATATCCAAAGTGTTCAGTTTCCATAATGCAGCAGGCTCATGCCCAGTCTCTACAAAACATCAGGAGAGAAAAGATGCAACAGTAGAGTCTTTTATGTAGAAAAATATTTAGCAAATATATAAGCCTGCTAGAACATCCCCTGATAGGCCAAATAAATTTCTACTTGTAATTCTTTTATAGCTCCTTTAAGATGGTATTTTCTCCCCTTAATACAATATTGAAATTGTACTTTTAGCATGTTTAAAAAATGAAAAAGAAGTCTCTGTGAATAATTAAATCTCAAGAACTATAGCTACAGAGCTACAGATACAGGCATTACACCACTCAAAAGTTTCAAAAAATACAGTGTTTGAACTTAATAAAGCCAGCATCACCTGCAAGCCAGATTAGCAAAAGGGCATGGTCTCCTGGCAAACTTCAGGGAAAGCTCATTTTTTCAAGACTTCATAACTCAGTTTTAAAATGTTAACACCTGTTTTCCAGACTTCTCTTTGGTACACAAGTTTCAGTTCAGAAATCCTTCTATGTAATCAAATATAGTCCACACTATGGGACGAAGAAATCAACTTTGAATCTATTTACAGTGTTTTGTTTATAACACTGAAGTTTTACCATTGGGAATAAAAACAGTTAAGTTTATTTGTACAAATTGAAGAAGCAATGTTAATTATCTAGTTTTAGTTTTGCATATTATTTTCACCAGTAGATTTCATGAAGTCAGATGTCATAGTCCATGTTAATTAGATGAGCACCTAGCTCTGTGCAGTACTTTTTACCAGCAGTTGTCAAGAAATCAGGTTTGCAGCCTCTGATCTACAACCAAAGGAACAAGTTGAGTGACATATAAGCTGATCTCCCAGACTGAGAACTGAGGTAGGAAAAACATCTGGGGATCTTTACTCCTAACTGGGCCTGCTCACCACAAAGCAAATTACATGTGCAGTAAAAAGTACAATACACTATCTTCACACACGGATGTGTGTTACAAAGCCAGGTCTGTAACAGGCTGTTCACCTACACTGCTCTAGTCATGGGTGTAGCCATGGCTTGCTCCGGCAGAGAGAGATCAACAGCCCTACATGGCTCCAGGGAGGGCTTCATTTGCCTCTCAGGGGCACCGGGAATCTGTCATCCATGAACTTTAGAGAATGCCATGCTGGTATGTTTCTTTAACAGTAACAGGAGATAATTATTAGACTGCTATAGTATCCTAAGAAACAGGTTTTAGATAGACATTGTGCAACTGTCCTAAACACCTAGATATCTAGATATTAAACTTACAGTTTTTTGTGGTACAAAAATTCAGTTCCCACTCATTCCCCTGCAAAACAAAGGTTACAAAGGGAACAAAGTCACCCAGTATTATCCTTCACCTGAACACCTCTAATGGCAATAGTCTTGTAAAACTTCCTTTTACAGTATCTATTGAATATAAGCATTGTACACTTAATACAGCAATATGTCATATGTGAAATTGTCTTCTGTTGCAATTTGTGTACCTTAGTTATGAAAACCTTACAAAAATAATAAAATTCCTAAAAAAATCAAATAAAAAGTAGTGGTCTGATTCCTTGCTGCAATATAAAGCTTAATCTTCAGTCTTCAGTCACCTCTGTGAGCTTATTTATATCCCAGCCCAGGCATGCCTGTGACAGTACAGAAGGAACATCTGTTTATGCAGAGCAAACAATTATTACCCATTATGAGGACAGCACTGGAACAGAGATATAATTAATTACAGTAAATTTAGCACCATGAATTGAAGGACTCGACTCCCATTAACAAACAGGGGAGGGAAGCTCAGCAGGCAGATAACATCTTTTATAGACAGGGATCATATAAATGCCCATTTCACACTTATTTAATCTTGCAAAAACACTATTAGGGGAAAAAAGAATCGTTCCTGAAAAGCAAATGAGCTACTCTAAGGCATTCAGACACCCCTATACAGAGTTTATGTTCAAGAGAGCCCTGAGCAGTCAGGACAGCCCACAATCTAAGCTGGCAGACTTGCTGCGACACGATGGAGCCCTGAGTGCCCTCATGGACAGGTGCAGAGCAGTGCTGCCGAGGTGCCTGCCTCACCCTTTGGATGTGTGCCAAGGTAGGGATGCACCAGCATCCATGCTCTGCACCACAACCCACATTTGGTGCACACAGGAGGCTGCCTGGGGTGAAGGATGCCAGGTGGAGCAAGGAAAAGGGTGCAGAGCGATGCAGGCAACCTGCCTGGGGTTTAAAACCTTCAATAAGGTTCTGCAGTGAAGAACAGTGTATGATTATTGGCATATTGCCATTCTCTGGAGGTAAGAGCAGCCACCAGAGTGGGTATGTTCTTGTGAAGATTCCTGAAAATGAGACCACCATATTTGGGACCAAAGTGTTATAATACCTTTCTCTTTATTTTCCAAGTATGCAGCAAGACAAAGCAGAAAACAAGCTATTAGGAAAACAGCAATGGCTTTGAGATGGGAATGTAATAAAAAACCAGAAAAACCAGCTCACTCAACAACATCTAAAAACCCAACCAGCCAAAATTTCACCTGTGAAAAGGTCTAAGAACTAATATATGGACTGACCATGAACTGCTCCAGCTAGGTTGGAGGCTAGATGTTGAAGTTTCTACAGGACTGTCTCTGAACCACAGGCTGTGTCAGAGAAAGTAGAGCAGGAAATACTTTCAGAGATGGAAAGGTCTGTTACATTCCTTAAAATACTGGCATCTAGTGGTTTTTCCCCTAATAAGGTGCAGGTGATGAGAATAGCACAACAATAAGGATGGTCCCTTGCACTCCCCCACGGCTGTCAGGGAAGGAGTAAATAATGTGTAACTGCTTTGGTAGTTTTGTAGCCTTTGGTCCATGACTGAGTAATTGGTGCTGAGGATTCTGGAGTAGGCAGCAGTACCCTGCTTTTGTATAGTCACTTTTTTCATAGCTTGCAGGTAGGAAAACTTTAATTTAAATCTTACTGATAATATACAATAAAAATAGTTATTGACTTTATTGACATTTTAGCATGCAAGGTATTTTTAGAAATTATTTGGAACCTCTTCTTTATATTCACAGATACCTATATTTCTGTGTTACTTGTGAAAGAATATAACTTAGGTGCAAAATGTTTGAGTTAATTCCTCTCTGATACTACAAACTTTTCCTTACTTAAATCTGTAAATTGATGACAAACACCATCAGTTGCAGAACTCTGTAATGTAATCTTTAGTTACTCAAAACACACCACCATGTTTCCAAATTATTGCAAGTCACTTAAGTGTCCAAGTTAGCTGCTAACCCTGTGTGAAACTGAAACTTGGGCACCAGGGGTTTTGTCACAGGGTTTAAGTGTTCATTAAAAATTACAGAAGGAAAAAAGACATAGGAAATAAATTTAAAAAATCAGAAAACTAAAATCTAAACCCAACACTTAGTTGAGACTTGAAAACCATAGTTTTCATTTGTACTTTTTTCAGGATATCAGTTAAAAGTCAGCATGAGTGTACACAAACAAAGCACAGATCTGGAAGTATCGCTGTGTCAGTCTCAGCTTTTACCCCAGACAATGCCAGGGTGTGTATATTAAACTGTTGCGGCTTTAGAGATGACACTGTCTTCCTCATCTTTCATCCATGACCCACTTGCAGAACTAGAAGGAACACCAGCAATACCAGTTCCTGGCCTGGCAAGTGCATTGTCCAGACCAAAACTCCTAAAAAAGTAATGTTAATGACTAGAGGGAAACAAGTTTCCCACGGCAGCACCCACAGAACTGCCTTTCATATTTTTCTGTCATCAAAGGGCTAAACAGTGATCAGTATATGACTCTATAACTGTTTTCATGGATATTTTATAATTCAGACATCATGCCCCCAAAACTTGTCATGTGTAAATGACAAGATGCATTTAAAAGCCTGTTTCTTTATGAAGTACTTAAAATCATGTCCTGTGCCCTACAGCTGTGTTCAAATACTTCCAGGTCAAGTAAAATGTGTAGCAAAATCAAACTGGGTATACACAATCACCTGTAGTTCTTTAAGCAAGGCCACCTCGGAGAAGCAAGAATAATAGTCTAGGAAATGTTGAAGGCATTTTTCTTCCAGCCAACAAACAAAAATCTGCAGCTACTTTGTTCCAAGGGGCCAATTTTCCTGTATCACATCGTGAAAATTGTTGCTTCATTTGGCCTAAATTTTGGTATATATTTAACGGTGCTTCTCTAATGTCACTGTTCACCTACTACTATAAAACAATACTTCTAGCTTGTTTACTCTTCCAGCTGATTACATTCAAATATTCTTCATAGCAGAGTTTTCTACAACAATTCAGGACCCACCACTCCAATAAACCAGAATGATAATCCAGTACAATCCTTCCCATCCTAATAGTTGGAATTTATTTCTATGCAATTTCTGAATCAGTTGCAGCCTTTGCAAATCTTATCTAACACTGTCTCCTCTAGGAAATGTTCTAAAATCAGATTCATGCACATATAATTGAGCTTTTTGCTTGGCTTTGCTGCAATTTCTATTCTGTAACAAAGATAGCATTTATAGTTCTGACAATTCTCAGAGTTTGTACCTTATTTGAAAGTCATGTATTTGCAGATGGATAAAAAGTATGTCTGTATTTTAGTTACAGTATTTGCAATACTTGCCTCTTTCGGTGATGGCAACAGTCAATTTCATCTAATGATACTTTCTATAAGGACATTACATTTTTATATCCATAGACCAACCTCTACTTATTTGAGTTAATTTCTGATAGCACCTCTGGCATACATCCTCTAGATGTCCAGTTTTCCCCATGCTGCTCCAGGATATCTGTATTTATGCAGTTTACTGAAGTCTAATTTAGACAATCTGGGTTTGCCCTTACCACTGCTGGTGAATTTTGTCAAGGACCAGTCCCAGATTTTCCAGTTACAGTCACCTTGCCACTTCATATCATTCTGCTTGTTTAAAGGGACCCACCTTGAGTTTAAACCTCTAATTCATTGGAAAAGCTCTTCCTGCCTTCAAGAGCTTTGTATTAGGACCTAAGTGGTTCAACTAATCAGGCAGCTATCACGAAGCAATTCTTGAGATAAGGATGAATAGAAGGGAACCCAAGGGGACAGAAAAGACTACAGCAGAGGCCACAGTGGACTGGAGAAAGAGCTTCTGATTGTAGGCAGTCTGCAGCTTTTCGTGCATGTGAAGAATTGCAGCTGCTGATATTGTCAATATGCCAGAAAAAGGAGCAAGCTGCAAGAGAGGGAGGAAGGGAGGACTGTGTAGGACCTCCTGACTTGACCCCACGCTTCTGTAGTGTAAATTTTTCCTCCCTCTCTCCTGCCATACTCCACCTACAAAAATTTGATTACCATGATTTCATGCAGGTGAAGTGAATTTCACTTTTAAGGCTTGAAAGTTGTTTCATTTTCAAACCCTGAGGGCTCACAGTAAGAGAGTGGGAAATGAGCTCTGAGAGATCATGGGTGTGACTTTACGTGTGGGGTTTTTGGGCACTCAATTTCAGGAGCTGGCTTTTTAGTACTGGTGAAAAAACTCCACACAGAGAATTGCAAGCTATCAGGTGAATGCCATAAAATGAAATACCATCTCTGCAGGATGTAGTTTGTCTGTATCAAATTTCACATCTGCCAGTCATAATAGCATCCTTGTAAACCTAAAAAGTTCAATGTTAATGTTATTCTGTATTTAAACAAAAATGTTAATTAAAAACCTATTTTAAAGACTGTCATTTATTGATTCATGTCTTACAGAATAGGCTATGACTTTTCAGCATATAGAATGACTATAAAAGAGAAACTGTAATTTCCCATGTAGTTAAAATTTTTCCTGAGTACTTATTGCTTATCGAATATATTTCGGCCATATAATTATTACATGTCCAAGGCAATGTGTTGTTTCTATAACTGAGCTCTTTATTAGATATTTCTTTTGCAAAACAATTCAGAACTTTCCATTCTAACTTTTTCCCTACAATGCACAACTGCAGAAATTGCACATTTAGTCAGACATGTATGTTGTAGCAGATTTCAGTTTTTTCTTCAAAAATCAGTAATTCTTTTTATTACTTAAAATATGTTAATATTTTGTAGACAACTTTACAGCTGATTTAGACAGGTCTGTAGAAAGAACCATTGCCCTTTATGACAGCATTATGACCTGTGGGAAGCTGGGGAACAAGACCATGGGCTACTGGGATAGCAAGGCTGCTCAGACAGACCTTGCTCCTACCTGGGCTAAAGCACTGCCAAGTTTGTGAAAGGTTCTTTGGCATAAGAATCCTATGGGCTGTAAGGGAAGAGCATGGGTTTGGTACCTACAGTAGGATCCAAAGATAGACCAAGAGAGACGGATGTGTGTAGGATATTGATCCTGACTGTAGAACTGGCTGGGTTTTCCTTCCTGTAAAAAACATGGTGAGTGGTAGGAAGAAGAGGGCTGGTAGGACATACATCCACAGCTCACACCGGTAAAAGGCTTACCAGTCTGGCCACAGGAATTTTTTCAAGTCTGATTGTTCATATGTTACCTATGGACTATAGAACCCTGCTATTCCAAATTATTAATTTTCCCTTGTATCAACAAATTTTAGTCCATGAATATATATAGTGGAGTCTCTCACCCCAAGCCCTCCTTCCTGCAGCTCACAAGGGATGGCCACTGCTCTCTGGCTTACTAATTCCTTATCTGAAGGGAAGCTGTCCTGCAAGCACTGCTGAACAAAAACATGCCATCTATCACACATAATAAAAATGAAACACAGGGACATCAGACAGCAAATATAAACACTCCCACAGACCTCCTGCCACCATAAAATAATTCACAGGGTTGGAGCTGGAGCATTCTGTCCCTGATAATGTTCCCAGCTGGCTTACCAGCACCTATAGTTTCCCTGGCTGTTTGCAGAACAGTCCCAGCTCTAGTTTCAGTTCAGTAACTTACTTTATTTGTGACCTGCTGTTAAGGAAGTCTCAGATGTGGTCAGGTCTCACTCACTGAGCAGAAAATTGTGTCAGGCCTATCAGAACAGACATCAGTAAGCCCACTTTTAATATTGTGGCTTTTTATGGAATAGTCCCGAAAGAAAAAGTCTAATTGCCACCAACTCATTTTTCTTTTCTGAAATGTCTCTCAAAAATCACTACAAAAGGTCTAGGCAACAAAAATCTTTCTTAGACAAATAAGCCCAAACAAAGCAAATAAAAATAGGCTATTCACAACATTTAACATAAAATCCAATACTCTTCTATCTTTAAACCTGTAATTTTGTGAGATCATGTGGGAAACTACCAAAATTTCCACCTTTTCTCCTACAGGTGCTATGTAATAGCACGGTTTTCAGCGGGGGCCACATTTTTTCACCTTATGAGATTTTCATAACATTCTTATAACTCTCCCATTCACAAGAATCTTTTTAAAAGAATGCTAATAATTGGTCTCTTTGAAAATCAAGTCTGTAGGAGAAAACCTGAATGGAAAGTGAAAAAAGAAGGTTTTCATTACTGTAAAAGCCTTTCTGAGAAACAACTCTGAGTCCAAATGAGAAAGACTCAGGCAACAGGTAGAAGAGTGAGTTTGCATATACTAAGTCCTTCAACAGATACAGCTAGATGTGGTGCCAAAGAAATGTCTGTTATTTTCTACTAGGCATGGAAAAATCAATGACAAAGAATGAGAAAGAGAATGATATAGAAAGAAGATGCCGGTGGCAACGTGGGGCCCCAGCAGAGTACTGCTACTGCAGTCAGGGATTTAGAGGCACACAGCAGCATAACAACATTAACTCAGATGTTTTTTGTCTAATTTCTTCTCTTCTGTTTTTTGACACCATCATTGCAATAGCCCTTTTACTCCGACATGGACAAAAAATCCATCAAAATGTGAGAGCAACAGGTGAACTGAAAACATTTCTACACTGAGTGATAAATGGCTTACGCTAAGATGCAACCAAAAGGTAGTTCTCATATATAACATAACACTGGGATTTTATGAACATAAATTTATGGACACACAATGCAAAATTCATTGCAAAATCGACATAACATGAACAAGCTACTTTTAGTTGAATGGTCTTTCCTTTTTCCCATTTTTTCTCTATTAAAACAAAGTGTGCAGCTGCTCTAAGAATCTGTGTTGCTGAAATGAGTTGCAGTGTGCATGACACTCACTGCTGTATCATTGCACATTTTTCCAGCACTAACAAAAGAACTAGAATAAGAGTCTGAAAAGAATTTTGTTCCATTATAAACTCAGAAACTTAGAAGCTTGATTAGTTCTTCATCATTGAACTCCATTGCCAAAATAGGGCTGAATCCAGTGTACTTCGAATAGAGGTGAAATTCATTGGTAACACATCATTGTAGAGTGTTTGCTGCAGCAGAACAGCCTGAGCTGAGAGGTGAAAGCTACGCTGGGAAAAGGATTTAGGAAAAGGGAAATATTTTATAGAACTCATGGAAGTTATGATCAGAAATCTGGATCCAAATCATAAAGGAGCTATCTTCTCTGTAAAACCTCCTGTAATTAAAATCACCTACGTTCAAAAGGGGAAAAGAACGTTTTACTACATTCTTAGTGAAAGCCAGGATATTGGAGTGTCATTACCTGAGAAAAAGTAGGCTGAAATTTTGAAAGTCTCTGATGCTAAATAGAAAAGTCAGCTTGAAGTGAGCCAAGATCAGACTTTCTTGCTGAAAATAAAGTTAAACAAAGTAATACTTATTTGATTAAGTGTGGCCTGGAATTTTTTCTGTTTTAATCTCTTGAGTCACCTAAAAATACACTGTAAGTTAAAAATCAGAATAGTTAAAGTAATGGCTATATTTATAAATGCTGCTACTTATTTTGTCAGGTCATTTGGAGTCTTCTGCAGCAAAATAAACAGATGTTGAAAATATAAACACACTAACATGAAAACAGCCTCTTAACATTTAAACAAGGACTGTTTAAGAAAAACACAAAAAATAAAATAAACAATCAGGAGGAGGGAAAAGAGTGGATAGAGGCAAAAAATATAAATCATGGATGAAATGTGACAAAACTGAACCCCCTCTGGTGTAGAATGCCAGGATAGCCAGAAATGTCCCCTAAGTTGCTGTCTTGTAATAATGTGTGGGAGAGGGGTAAAGCCCTGGTGCCAATACAGACACCCTCCAGTGCTAAAACATGTAAGAAACACCACAGACATGTCCTAGGGGTGTTCCCACTCTCCCACTGCAAAAAGAAGGAAATGAGAAAATATGAGTATTTTCTCCCTTGCAAAGTAATCATTGGCACACTGCTCTCCAGGAATGCCAAATCTCATGGGGAAGCAAACTTCACAGGACAAACCAGTCCTATCCATGCCCGGTCTCCAAAGCAAAGAGACACCCCAAGAAAGGTGTCGTTGCCTGGAGGGGACTGTCTGTGTCTTAGCCCTCTCTATCCCTTTCCCTGCCTTAACCAGTAAGCTGCAAAGCTGGAACAGGGATAGTCTGATCCAGAAAATGTCCGTTAAGAATTCAGGCCTACAAGGGATTTGGAGCAGGTGGCAACAGATCATAGTGTCCTCGGCACATAGGAAATCTCCACAACTCCTAAGGCTGCTGAGGCCCCTAAGGCCACGTGAGCCACCAACCTCTTTAGCATTGTAAACAGCTACAGAAAACCTCCTCGGATGGTGAGAGCTCCCAGCATCATGAGTCTGTCACCAACCATGACAGTGCACAGGAGTGACCTCTGGACCACTCCACAAACTGCTGGACATTTCCAGCTTCAGATGCTGGACTTAAGAACGGAAACAACAACAACAACAATAACAACAACAACCAAAACAACAAAAAAACCCCCACCGACTCAAATCCAAACTAAACATGTACTTTCTCCTCTTACAAAAGTCTTTGTCTTTCCCTCCATAACTTTAAGGCTTCAAAATTAACCACAGAAATTTCCTGTCCAAAAATAAATAAGCTCTAAGCAATTTCACTACATTAAACACCCTCAGTATCACTCATTCACCTTTCTTTAAAAGAGAAACAACCCTCTTATATGTCTCTTCAGTAGTTCTGGGAGGCCTGGTGCTCCCACCTCACAAAATATTTAAGCAATTGCCTAGCTTTAAGCAGTTAAACTCACGCAAGGCCCAGAGCAGTAATACAAAAATAAGAGTGCAGAGTGAAATGTAACACTTTGTGCAACAGATAAAAACAATGTATTGTTTTGGTACAAACTCAGGCAAAGAACAAATTTCTTAAAGGAAAAAACAATATTTCGAAATTATATTAAATCCAAATCTGAGCTTGGTACTGTGTTGTGATACACAAACAAAACTCTTATGAAGTGAATAAATGTCATTAATGTGAGTGTAACACTGAAATTAAAAGACTGTGTGGAGATATTTAACTGCCTCAGAAGAGAAATTGAGGAAATGCTTTCTGGTTTGGCTGCTCAATGTGAGCATTGACTAAACTATAAAGTTATTCTCATCACAGTAACACCTAAGCACAATAGAGTGTTAAAAACAATGACTGAGTTATGGACAGAAAAACTTGATCAGTGGTATTTTTATAGAAGCCATTCAAATTTTCATTAGGAGGAATGCTGGGTACTGAGTGTACTGAGGCCTGTATGGAGTGCAGAGTTTCTGGCTTCAGAAATTTAACTCTTCATAAAAAGTTAGTAACACTTTTCATTGGCTAGTACCTGAACGAAACCTTGGGTAGGCTGGGGATACTCAGACCAGCATGCAGTGTCAGAGACATCACTGTTCTTGTAAAAAGTCTTGCTAGTCTGGACACACAAATCAGGTTTCCTTCCATTTATACAATGCCTGAAAGATACGCTATTAAAGTTTAACAAAATAAATGATCAATAAGGAGAGTTCTGGACACCTTTGGTGCTCTGTATTCTTGACTGCCTTCATGACGGTTCTGCTTTCTATGTCTTAATCCATCTTCCTGTCTTAGGAAGATCTATTTGATCTCTCTACCCCTAGAACAACTATGGTAACCACATCTGAAATGGTTGAAGTGAATTGTCACACAATCTGCCTGTGCCTTAGCCATGCTTTAGTCCTGGGGGAATACAGAATGGGGCTGCACATCCTCCTCTCAGCTACATGCCTCCTTCTTCTGTCCCTGGCTCATGCTGTACCAGAAAAACCAGTCAGCTGTAGAGCTCCTGGTACCTGACCTTGAGTTGTTTAATTTTAAATAGTCTTTGCTGAAGAACTGTTAGGTGACTCCAAGAAATTGGCCTTTTTATGGTTTGGCACAGGAACATGGACTGAAGTCCCTGCATACAGAGACCCTAAAATCATGGGGCCAAATTTATTCTCAATGTGGCTGTACTGGCACTAAGGATGTTACATCTGGGATGAATTTGGCTCTTAGCTTGAGAAAACGGAAACCTTATGAAAATCTATTGCTGAGTTCATGACAATGCTGAGCAGCAAGCAATTTTCCAGTAAGTTCCAATACAGGTGACAATAAATGGTTTTCCTACTTTATTGGCAGCCAGCCCCATTTAATCAGGTTGCTAGAAGGTGGGAAGTGTCCAGAAATTCTATTTGCTCTTTTCTCCTCAAACACAGTATCTTTTAGGGCTAGAAAATCTTAGTGTATGTGCACCTGTAATGCACCAGCAGAGCAGCTTCTCCTGACAGGTCTGCTTTGCCCAGAAGCATCCAGACACAAGGTCTACTGTTTCCAAAGGGCTGGGGTTGGTGGACAAAACAAAACTGACGTCTTACCAGAATGGTGGAATGGGACAGCTCCCTAATGCAGTAAGTACTAACTTGAATGAGATACAGCTGGAGATCAACTCTCAGGAGAAAAGGGGGAAAGACTGTAAGAATGGAGTCCCACTGAAACATGGTGTCTGCCTGAGATGGTAAAGCCTGGAAGAAAACTTCACCTCAGCAAGCAGAACAGGTGAAGAAATGCTTGTTCCCAGTGCAGCTGTTTTACCTTGCACTATTGAGAACAACACCAAATGTACAACCAGCTTTGCAGAAGGCCTGCATAGGGCAAAGGAGTGTTTACTGTGAATTCATCTCCCTGCCCCAAATTCTCAATTCTAGTTGGAAGGGGATGTGTTGCCATCTCAGTGGATTTTGCCACTGAAATCCATTTTGCTCTGACTGCAAGATGCCAGGGTTCGTTTAGTTGCTGTAAAAATTACTGGAGAAGAATAAAATACTTCTTTTAAAAACAATTTAATATAATGCTTCCAAATGTTCACAAAAATGGAATTTTAAAAAGATAATTGAAAAAAATCCATAGAAGAAAAGTTTTCTACATTGGTTTTCAACCTCTTTCCTACCACTGAAAACAGTGGCCTCTGTCTAGCATTTAACTTTTCTTGCAGCTTCACAGAAACTTCAGCTGGAACATCAAAACCCCATAGTATGTGCTGTTGCTTCACACTAACCATGCTCTCATTATTATGATACAAATGAATGCATCTTTGCAGCAGTCATTACACCTATAAAGAACTTAATGGCAGTAGTATCTCTAAAGACCTCTAACTACTTAATGAATTATAAACCATTCTAGCTTTCCTTAATCAGAGTGAACCTTTCCAGGTGTTCTTTAGCCAAATCACTTAAGCAGTGTCCAGGTTTATATACAAACAATGTTCCTTTTGCTGGTTTATAGTTTCCTGTCCTTTGCTGTCTTTAAAATGTGAGATTCAAATCTGCTACTTCTTAATCTCCAGGAATCTCTTCTGGACTCTTGTGAACTTCTAAAAAATGTCAGTGAAAGGATTGCAGATGTGCCTTTCCTAAAAACTTACATTATGTGGACTTCAGGCTGTGTTTGCTTTTAGTGCATTTAGAGTTTTTATAGCTGATACTGCTGTTATCTCTAACACATGGGAGACTCTCACCCTCCCTTTCCTTTCTGCAGACAGCTACAAATGAGTTGCTCAGCAAATGTTCTGTTTGCTATCATCCAATATCTATTCCTCACTATCATTTTTCATTGATCCTATGATTATCCTTTGTCTGGTGTGTGTGTATATATGTAAGATCATATAACATTTATCACAGTAACCACATACAAATTCCAGAACTGGAGAGTTGTAAGACATTATTTTATGTGGAACCAAAGTCACTTATCTGAACGATTTGCAGGTGTGATCTCAGAGCTGCCTCCAAGTGCAGAGGGAGGAATGGTTACAGTGACCAAGAGCCTCCCACTCATGCTGGAGTGGGACTACTCTTTGCAGTGTCCAAGTCAGCCTTGGCCCCACCTCCTAAGCAGTAAGATAATCAAATTAGGCAAAGTGGGAAAAAACCCCTTTTGATGACATAAACAGGAATACTTATTTTCAATTCCTTCAGCAAAACCAAATGAATTAATGCTTGTACTTGCATGGCTATACTCAGAAATACGTGGTGGATTGGAGATGGTTCCACTGATGATGACTCTGTCACTTTACATTGGGGTTCTCCGTATGATTTCTGGAGCATGTTGAAAGAGCTGACAGTGCCCTAATTGCTCAAGAGAGGACTCCAATGATGTCAGTAGCAATGGGGTTATTCTTTATTTGCTTTTGAAGTTATCTGATATATTTTGTTTTCCTTCAGAGTTTCCTGGAATTCTACAGCCTGTGTTTCTACACAAAATGTAGTGTGTTTTGTATTTACTAGCACGTTTTCTTGTATATTCTCAACCTTTTGCCTGTTCCATAACTGTAAAAACCTGTGATGTACAGTGAGAATGCAAAAAGTGATTAGTAAGCCTACTGCCACTTAAAGTATTACGTTGCTTAACAATTCACGCCCTAAAATTGTACCTATTTTTAAAGGTATCCTGACGTATAGATATATTAAGTATGCACTATAGGAACTAATTTAAAAACCATGACTAACAAGTAAAAAAAATTTCTACTCATTGTGGCATCCTTCTTTGTAGTAGCCAGCCCCAAAACATCCCCTGTAGTAGAAATAAAATTAATTTAATTTCCAGGTAGGAATAAGCACCAAAAGACAACTTCATTTATTTAAATAAATGTAATAAATGTATTTATTACTATACCTTCAGCTATGGATGTTTATTTGTGCAGTAATAAAGTAGTGATTGGCAGTAAGAAATGGACCAATTGATGTAGCTCAGATGCAGCACCCAGCAGACACTAAGTAAATCATAGGGGTAATGTGATTCTCCTGAAAAGACTGACATTTACAAGGACAATTTAGCCTTTAAATGTTCAGTAGGGGTATGGTGGGATGTCATCACATCTTTTCATTTTCCCCATTTTGTTCTGCATGGTTCCCTTTGAGCTTCCCTATACTGAGTTTGGATAATAATTAGAGTTACCATCTGACAAGTAACGTGGTTTACAGATTAAGGGAAAGTTTATTTTATAGATATTAAAACATAGTCAAGTCAACAGATTTTAAAAGAAGGTATCCTGCAGTCTCATTATTTGATTTTCTGCGGTACATCAAATGTTATATTCATGTAGTTAACCATGGCTTTTCCATACCAAAAGAGGGACGAAACTGGTCATAGCCTACCAGATAAATGTATTTTCCACCAGCAACACACACCAGTGACATTGCTTAAAGGTGTGTGTTTCTTCTCTGACAAGAGTCACGTTAAGTTTTCAACCTCTCAGTAACCCTCAGTTTATCTATAACGACAAATACAAACTGTGTTTGACAGCTAATATTTAAGTACGAATATTTGACATGGGTTCCCTAGTCCGCGCCAGTTGCGGTGCAGGGTGCGCACACGATTATTTCCATTATTCAAAGTTCCCTGAGGTCCTTCCCGCGCCAGTTGCGGTGCAGGGTGCGCACACGATTATTTCCATTATTCAAAGTTCCCTGAGGTCCTT